>BRDA01008940.1:0-20055 GCA_036984385.1 Crenuchus spilurus
AATCACTAGAATAGGAGATATTAGTCTATAAACTACCTCAATAAACACTATTGAAATTTAAAAAATGCTCCCATGGAGGTTTACACAAAAAGATCGCTGATTCGCTCATTTAGCTGTCAATCAAAAAGGGATTCAGCCTCAGACATCATCCAATCATCATGCAGAAGCTGAGCGTCCGGGCCAGCCGAGGCCAGTCCACTGCCCCATAGACCCCCAGAGACGCTGAGCGTCTGATGGGAGGGACAAAGGCCAGGATTCATCCAATGACTGGTCTCGTTTCGCAGCACGCTTTGCTTTACCATTGAAGTCTGTGGATGCTGAGCGTCCACCCTGTTTAAAGCACTGTGAAGCTGCGGGAATGAGTGAGAGGAAAGCCGCGTCGTTACCAGTGATAAGAAGCTGATTCTGAACAAAAGTTGAGCGCGTTGTAGCGCATATTTAGTCAATGACATGTACACACAACAGTATATTATCGATCACTTATTTTTTGACATTTTAGGGGAAGCTGAGCTTCCCTTGCAGTCTTAGAGCATCCGCCACTGCCATCATTCTAGTAGCCAAACACCATCATTCTAGTAGCCAAACACCATCATGCTAGTAGCCAAACACCACGGTCCTAACGTCGTGCTAGTAGCCAAACACCACGGTCCCACCGTCGTGCTAGTAGCCAAACACCACGGTCCCACCGTCATGCTAGTAGCCAAACACCACGGTCCCACCGTCATGCTAGTAACCAAACACCACGGTCCTACCGTCATGCTAGTAGCCAAACACCACGGTCCTACCGTCATGCTAGTAGCCAAACACCACGGTCCTACCGTCATGCTAGTAACCAAACACCACGGTCCTACCGTCATGCTAGTAACCAAACACCACGGTCCTACCGTCATGCTAGTAACCAAACACCACGGTCCTACCGTCATGCTAGTATCCAAACACCACGGTCCTACCGTCATGCTAGTATCCAAACACCACGGTCCTACCGTCATGCTAGTATCCAAACACCACGGTCCTACCGTCATGCTAGTAACCAAACACCACGGTCCTACCGTCATGCTAGTAACCAAACACCACGGTCCTACCGTCATGCTAGTATCCAAACACCACGGTCCTACCGTCATGCTAGTATCCAAACACCACGGTCCTACCGTCATGCTAGTAACCAAACACCACGGTCCTACCGTCATGCTAGTAACCAAACACCACGGTCCTACCGTCATGCTAGTAGCCAAACACCACGGTCCTACCGTCATGCTAGTAGCCAAACACCACGGTCCTACCGTCATGCTAGTAGCCAAACACCACGGTCCTACCGTCGTGCTAGTAACCAAACATGATGATTGGTGTGTGTGTGTGTGTGTAGGACTGCGGGGTTTGATGATGGCTGTGATGTTGGCTGCCCTGATGTCTTCCCTGACTTCCATCTTCAACAGCTCCAGCACGCTCTTCACGATGGACCTGTGGAGACACTTCCGCCGTGCTGCCTCTGAGTGGGAGCTCATGATAGTGGGCAGGTGGGACGTCTCCTCATACATCAGACTGGACTAGTGTGTGACGGGTGCATTTATTTTTTGGCCTTCCAGTCACGTTTCAGACACCCCAGTATAACCTAGTACTGCACAGTGGATGGCAGTTTATTTTGAATGAGTCCTGTCAATGGCCAGTGAAAAGTCAACATCTACAACGGACCACTACAATGAATTATTACATATAAGTGATGCAGCAGCTACATCCCGGCACTAGTACATGTCTGATGAGGTGACATATTTCAATCATTTTTTAATTTAGATGCTGTTTGAATAGTAATTTACTCAAAAATGAAATGGTCATATTGCACCGTGACCCTGTTCAGGCTTAAGAGGAAGATGATGGATGGATGAGCTTTGTTACCATATTCTGCATATGTAGATGCACTATTGTTGTTTCTTCTGTGTGTTCAGAGTGTTTGTGCTGGTGTTAGTGCTGGTGTCAGTGTTGTGGATCCCCCTGGTTAAGTCCAGTCAGGGTGGTCAGCTGTTCATCTACATCCAGTCCATCAGTATTTACCTGCAGCCGCCGGTGTCTGTGGTGTTCCTGGCCGGCTGCTTCTGGAGAAGAACGAACGAGAAGGTACTGTGTGTAGATGCTCCATCTCTTCAACTGACTGTAATCTTTGTGGTGTAGATGATTTGTTTATATGTATTTATGATATTTTTGGCTGTGGGGCTGCTGTGGTCTGGAGGTTATTGGTTCAATCCCCAGTCAGGTTCTGACTGAAGTGCCGTTGAGCAAGGCACCTAACCCCGAACTGTACGTCGCTCTGGAAAAGACTGATGGTTGGCAGAGACGATAAACAGTCAAGTAATGATATTAAAGAAAATTAAAAACAAGTCAAAAGTAACAAAATTGCTAATAAGGTTCATTGTTTTGGTCCACGTTTAGTTTTGTCTCCGCCTTGTTCTCCACCCAGGTCACGTCTACCATCATTGTATTGTCTCATGTGTTGCCATGTTCGCTCCTGTTGTGTGTTAAACCTGTTTGAAATAATTAGTTTGAGGTTCAGCAGGAAATGAATGGAAGTCCCCACAATTCACATAAACTATTGTGTGTGTGTGAGGTGTAGGGGGCGTTCTGGGGGTTGATTCTGGGTCTGCTGGTGGGGGTCGTGCGGATGGTTCTGGACTTTGTGTACCCGGAGCCGCAGTGCTATGAGACAGACAGCAGACCGGATGTCATCAGATATGTTCACTACCTTTACTTCTCCATCATCCTCTCTCTGCTCACACTCACTGTAGTGGTGTGTGTGAGCCTGGCCACGGAGTCACCTACAGAGGAACAGGTCAGACACACACACACACATACTGTACACACACACAGGTGACTCAGGATTCAGACGTTAGTGAATATTATGTTACTGACTGATGTACAGTATATACATGAAGCTGATACAGATGAGCTGGCTTTTTAAATTAGAGTTAATGCGTGTCGTCTGTCTGCAGATCAGTCGGCTGACGTGGTTCACAAGATTTGATCCTGTTCAGAGAAGTGAGACAGATAAAGAAGATAAAGAAGCTGGAATCTCCTCACCAGTCTCAGGTTTGTGTTGCTGCAGATTTGTAATGTAAACGAGCTTTCAGAAGTTCATGTAACTAACAGCTGAGCCAGCAGGGGGAGCCAGAGAGTCATAATACACACAGAAAAGGGATGAACATACAGTGATGACCTAAATCTTTAACATAAAGGCTAAATTATCATGTTAATAAGCTTAAATGAAAACTATGTAAGGAAATAATAATAATAATTAGATTCTGTGGTCTAAGATGCTCTTCTACTGAGGTCATATTGGTTTTAATGTTACGGCTGATTGGTGTGCACATAAATACTGTAAAAAACAAACTTTGATCTAAATTCTGTTCTCAGACTCCATCCCTGTGGTGAAGACTCAGTCTAAGCTGAAGTCCACGGTGCTGTGGCTGTGTGGGATGGATCAGGGGTCCGCAGAGAAAGCCCCTCCTCCGCCGCCTGAGGCCCTGATGTCTTCGCTGGACGAGGACCCTTGTATGAAGCATGTGGTCAATGCCAATCTCATTGTGTGCCTGTCTGTTGCAGTGTTTCTCATTGCCTACTGGGCATGATGGACTTCGATGGACCCTTTAGTCTTTTTTTTTAACGCTTATCAACCAATGAATCAGTCGAGCAGTGACTCAATTCTCATCACATTTATGATGATCGTGTACGAGGTCCAGTCAGAGCAAAGAACCAGGAGAAAGGCCTTCCACGTCACGTGAGGAGGGACCCGTGCCCGTTTTATTCAATCCACCTTAATTGGCCAAAAACATCTACAAGCTGTATACACCAGAACATGCTAAGCAGGCCTGGGTCTGGATGGGAGGTCTCCAAGGTAGCTGAAAGTGGTGACGTTGGACAACAGGAGGCGCTACTGGATCCCACTGACTGGACAAATGTCCTGTATAAACGTCTCCATCTTTCCGACGGTTCTGATTCTCTTCTAAGAGCATCACTCTCTAATGTCCAAGAGCTTTGAGTGTCTAGGATGGAAATGTGAAGGAGCTATTGCACTGTTGATGTGTATTATTATTTAAACGTTCATACAAAACTGAGGCCACTCAGAGTCTGATTTCAGTTTTATTTCTCTTTGCCAGTCATATTGTTCAATATTCATATAGCAATAAACCTGCTGAATCTAAACAGCAACAAACAGGATTCTGGAGTATCTTTGTTCACTAGAAAGCTGTGCAGAAAAGGTACACAGTAGAAAATGTCGATAAAAAGACAAGAAATAACAAAATCAGCATTTACAATCCTATCAAACTCCTTTATGGTCTGTCACAGAAGTGAGGATTTGCCAGTCAGTAATGAACTGTTGCTTTTTTTTGGATTCCTGAGTCAATAAAATGTTCATCCACATGTATTTGTCATTTTTAGGCTCAGAGGTGAATTTGAAGGGGAAAAGGTATAAGAATAATAAGTGTTGGGTTTTGAGACTTCTAAATTGAACAGTGAGTACAAAAACTGTTACTCACTGTGGTAATCCCACTTCTGACACCAATCTCAAGGCCAAGAAGGAATCGATCATCATCAGACTGCACGTCCCCTTTACAGCCTTCCAAAT
The DNA here is from genome assembly GCA_036984385.1 of Crenuchus spilurus. Classification (NCBI taxonomy): domain Eukaryota; kingdom Metazoa; phylum Chordata; class Actinopteri; order Characiformes; family Crenuchidae; genus Crenuchus; species Crenuchus spilurus. Next base: position 4,613 of record BRDA01008940.1, read on the forward strand.
TGTGACAAAAAATAGAAACATTTATAACAGATTTTTTCCAGTATTTTAGTACTGCATTTTTCTAAATCATCCGACTTAGTTTAACGTTTAGAAGTTACAGTACTAGTGCATTTAAAAAACTGAATATTGTGAATTTTTTTCATGAAGGAATTAAAGAAAACTGTCAAATTTTACATTCATTACATGTAAAGGAGAAAAAGAACTAAACCGTTGCTCGCAGTGAGTGAAGTTCTCTTTTAGACGAAAGCCAATTTTACATTTCATTTGTTAAATCAAGGTTCTAGAGTCTGGAGAGGCACAAAATCTGAGCTGACCGAAGTCCAGTGTGCAGTTTCAGATGGTCTGGGTTGCTTGAAGGCTTGAAATATGTACATTTATCGACTATAAAATGAAAGTTAACTTTATTGACTTATAGTATGAACAATAATGAATGTTTCACAATTTTCAGATGCTGTAGTACAGACGGCGCCAGTCTGATCCCGGGTGTCTTTTGGGCCGAGATCAGCAGAAAATTCTGGATTTTGGAAAAATGAACAAATGTAACCCATCAAATCCAGCCCGAAGTAGCTCACACTGACATATAATATAAGGATTAAAGGCCTTTAAGGAATGAAACACTGTCCAACACAAAGCAGAGTCCAGCAAGTCCATTAATTTTGTCTTGAAGGCTGTTACCCGTTACCACATTTAGATTTATGTGTAAAAACATGAGGAATAATCTCAAAATTAAGGTAAATTCCTTGACATTAGCTATTGAGACACCTGCTAATTAATTTATTATATCTTCTGACACCGGGGACGAAATGTCCAGGGAAGTCTTTCTACTGGACTTTGGAGAACTCATTTGACAAGCCACAAGAGTGTTAGTGAGGTCAGGATGTTGGATTATCAACTCATCCCAAAAATATTGGATGGAGCAGAGAACACAGCTCAATGGGGTGCCCTCTAACCCACACCTGGCATTAGACATGGTGCCAAGAGTCATCAAGAGCGTCCTATTGGCAGTACATCTTTACAGGTGTGTGCATTTGTACATCAACTGTCCACAAACTTTTGGACATATAGTGAATCAGGCATCACTTGTTTCATAAGAGAACAGCCTAGTGATGAATCCCTAAAGTATGGAGGTAAGTTTGTCACCTTTAAAAAAATACTGGATCAGTTTGAAGAAAATAAGCAGTATCATGTCGTCTCAGTTGAATTTGACTAATTTTATTATTAACGAGCAGTTGAACACAGATGGGGCGCATTAATCACATTTATTTCCAGCAGTTATTGATATTATTGCTACTCTTTGGTCCGTCCAATGAAACCCTGTAAAAACGACACCGTTTCAGATGATTTGCTTAACAATAAAACAAGATTTTTAAAAATCTAACCGTGATTGTCTAAATCTTAAACAAATACTACAAATGCAGCCAATATTGCACCATAAGCATAAAAAACATTCAAATGTATATATATATATTCATATATGGAATTTTTGGAATATACTTTGTGTCGTGAAATCAAGTGTTTTAATATGGAATTAATTTCCTAGGATATTTTTGGTCTTTTAAAAAATAATCACTGCAGTGTAATCTCTAATAAATGCAAGCAGTGTGTGTGCGGAAGTCACATTGGACGAATCTTTAAAAAAAAAAAAAAAGTAATTTTATATTTAAAAAATTAAAAATGGCACATTTACAGGCAGCTTATCCACGTAGCTGCTGTAGAACAATGTCAGATCGCCCCCTATTGTCAGTTTTACAACCCTACAGGCAAAAGAAGGCATGACTGATAAACCTATCCTTTTGGCTCAAAGGTAACAATTATTTTTATGTGATATTTAGATTCTCATATGCAAAAATAAACAAAAAAACAATTACATCAGCATTATATATCAGGCATGGGCCGTCCTGCACTCCACTGAAAGAGCCACATGGGTTGATCACTAGTAAAGGCCATTTAATTTAAAGCTCAGCTTGCTTTGGTTTGCCCTTCCCTTACAGTCCTGTGCAGTAAAAACACTTTTAAAGGCATTAGTAATAATACGCACATGGGTATAAGCTTAAAAAAACGCACAAACATTCGTTTTTAAGGCCCAAGCCGCTGGAATGAGACAGAAAGAAGAGTACTGATAGAGTTTACAGCGTATCTCCTGCTGCTCAGCAAAAAGGCAAACAGTAACAGCCTTCAGAGAAGCTCCATCAGTGCTCAGAAGATGCGGTTCTGGTCCAGGCCCAAAAGGGCTTGGGCTGATTGTCAGAATAAGGATGGAATGGAGTTGATAGGCTGAATAAGAGTGAGACTCGTCTTCACAGCATGGTGCTCTCGGAGTGCTCAGAGTAAGAGGGTGTGGCCACCGGCTGTTTCACAGCAATCTCAGGGACAAGGACCCGCCTTGGCCCCTTCAAAGACACGCCCACATCTGCGTAATCAAAATAGGACAGTCAGACTTCAGCACCTGCTGTTCTTACCTACAAACACACCTAAACTAGCACTGACGAGCTCTGCTGAACATTTTCCATAAATCAGAACTTCTATAGCTTAAGAACGTTCCAGCTGTTTAGAGACGATCAACAAACGCTGCTCCAGAAACTCCTACAACAGAAAGGTGAGGTAGGACAGTTTTAGTGTCTCCCACAAGTTGACAGTGAGCTTATAGGCTTTAAATAAACACTATAGATATTAGTCCATAAACAGCCTCAATAAACACTATTAATCACGACAACAGGAGATAAAGTGGTGTTTGAAAGTTTGTGAACCCTTTAGAATGTTCTATATTTCTGCATAAATATGACCTAAAACATCATCAGATGTTCACACAAGTCCTAAAAGTAGATAAAGAGAACCCAGTTAAACAAATGAGACACATATTAGACTTGCTCATTTATTTATTGAGGAAAATGATCCAATATGACATATTTGTGAGAGACAAAAGTGTGTGAACCTTTAGGATTAGCAGTTAATCTGAAGGTGAAATTAGAGTTAAGTGTTTGCAATCAATGGCATCAATCAGGTGTGAGTGGCACCTGTTTTATTTAAAGAACAGAGATCTAAACTCCACAAACATGTTGTGAAGTGTAAGTGTATCATAGCACAAAAGAGATTAGTGAGGAGCTCAGAAAAAGAGATGTTGATGCTCATCAGACTGGAAAAGGTTACAAAACCATCTCTAAAGAGTTTGGACTCCACCAATCCACAGTCAGACAGATTGTGTACAAATGGAGGAAATTCAACACCACTGTTACCTCCTCAGGAGTGTCGACCAACAAAGATCACTCCAAGTGCAAGGCGTGTAATAGACAGCGAGGTCACAAAGGACCCCAGAGTAACTTCTAAACAACTGAAGGCCTCTCTCACATTGGCTAATGTTAATGTTCATGAGTCCACCATCAGGAGAACACTGAACCACAATGGTGTGCATGGCAGGGTTGTAAGGAGAAAGCCACTGCTCTCCAAAAAGAACATTGCTGCTCGTCTGCAGTTTACTAAAGATCACGTGGACAAGCCAGAAGACTATTAGAAGAATGTTTTGTGGACGGATGAGACCAAAACAGAACTTTTAGGTTTAAATGAAAAGTGTTATGTTTGGAGAAAAGAAAACACTGCATTCAGCATAAGAACCTTATCTCATCTGTGAAACATGGTGGTGGTGGTATCAGGTTTGTGCCTGTTTTGCTGCATCTGGGCCAGGACGGCTTGTCATCTTTGATGGAACAATGAATTTGTCCAGAATACTGAAAGTAAAAGTTAAGTATGTTTTAGGTCATATTTATGCAGAAATATAGAAAATTCTAAAGGGTTCACAAACTTTCAAACACCACTGTATTACTCCACAAACGACCTCAATAAACACTATCAGTGACTACATCAGGACATAGTACATTAATCAATCATCTCAACACTAGAATGGGAGATGAGCTGATAACCTCAAAAAAACTATCAATTAGGAGTGTTTTTTAATAATAGTCTCCAAACAGCTAGAAAAATGCACTATTCTGTTTTCATGGAAAATGTTCAATTTTGTGACCCCAAACTTTTGAGTGGTTGTGTAAATGATATGTTTTTAATAACTGAGCTTCTTTTCTTTGTCAATTTTGCACTTGAAACAATTAATTTCAGCAACTGTTGTGTTGGTACATAAAGGCAAGGGAGCGTTTTTTTTTTTTACATTTTCACTGTAATGCTGATAAATATTTGAATTTTTTGGATTTAAAATGTCTTAATAGACCAATTCACTTCACACTGACAGAGAAAACCTGCTCATGTACTGAAAACATCCCCAAACGTTTGGTGGCTGGTCTACAGAAAGGGAACACAAACACTTTAAGAGCAGACAAATAAACACTGAGCACCACGAATCTGTCCGTTTTTACATAATATACCAATAATACAAACTCCTCAAATTTAAAGACAGTATCAGTGGTGCAGGTATGCCCCCCCCCCCCCCCCCCGGTCAGTTTACTTTATTTACTTCTTCTCCACATGAACAAAACATCACATTAACAGTTTGATTGACATGCTGGTCTGGTCTTCACATTTATAGAACTGAAGCTGAATCCAAGATGGCGGCATTCAAGATGACATTCCACAGCTTGCGTCTAAAACTGGATCACCGTCTGCCCAACAAATCGGATTTTACCGCAGGGATGCATCCCAAATTGTGTCCGAGCACTTGTTTAATCAGGGCATCGTGAACTTTATTGCACTACTGTGAGTTGGTGACACTTAGCATCACTACTGGACCCTGATGCTGGCCTGCTCCATCCCTACTCGCTGTCATCAATAACTGTTGATGTGATAAATCTCATTCATGTGGAAAAGTTTGGCTAAATCCTTGGATGCAGCAGACAGACGGATAGTTTTGGAAGCACATGGCAGTACGCTGTTACGCCTCTCATGCAGGTTAGCTAGCGGTTAGCCTCAGGAAAGCAGGGTTAGTGCGCACAAGCACTCACGCATACATCAAGTCCCAGAAACACTGCACATGGAGCTTTATAGGCCTAGCGTTCTTACCATAGCCTGCCAATCAACCCACAGTTCACAGGCAGGAGGTCACACATCTGTAACAGTGTAACAAGGCCAGATCATGCATCAGGACACCCAACACATCCATCAATTACTCTTTCATTAACTCTCAAGCAAGGCAAGTCTGATGGTGGCGACACATCAGAGGTGTAATTAATCACAGTGCACATCATTACAAAACAATTACGTAAACAAAAGAGATCCCCCAAAAATCGAGCTGGAAAGAAGAGGAAGTGGTGAGCGAGAGCTACTGAGTGTTACAGGTCGTGCACATGCAGATGGATGCTGATGGAGCTGTGTAGACGGAGATAAAGTAAAGCTACTAAACTTTCCATTAGCATGCAGCTTAGACACCATTTACTCCGGGTCCTTTTGAGGATTTTTAGATGACTACTGAGTTCCTGTGTTAGATTTGTACTTCTAACTGTAAAGAAGCTAAATTTGGACTCTTGGCTGGTCAACTGCAACAGAGGTTAAGTGGACAAATGGGGGAAAGATGCATTATGGGTGAAGAAGAAGAAGAAAAGACAGAATGATAGAGAAATAAAGTAAGAAAGAAAGAGAAAGACAGAGAGAAAGAATATGAGAGAGAGACAGAAAGAAAAAGAGAAAGACAGAAAGAGAGAAAGAATGATAGAGAAAGAAAGAGAGAAAGAATGATAGAGAAAGAAAGAGAGAAAGAATGATAGAGAAAGAAAGATAGAGAGAAAGAATGATAGAGAAAGAAAGATAGAGAAAGAAAGATAGAGAGAAAGAATGAGAAAGACAGAAAGAGAGAAAGAATGAGAAAGACAGAAAGAGAGAAAGAATGAGAAAGACAGAAAGAGAGAAAGAATGATAGAGAAAGAAAGAGAGAAAGAATGATAGAGAAAGAAAGAGAGAAAGAAAGAATGAGAAAGAAAGATAGAGAAAGAAAGAAAGAGAGAAAGAAAGAAAGAGAGAAAGAAAGATAGAGAAAGAAAGATAGAGAAAGACAGAAAGAGAGAAAGAATGAGAAAGACAGAAAGAGAGAAAGAATGAGAAAGACAGAAAGAGAGAAAGAATGAGAAAGACAGAAAGAGAGAAAGACAGAAGAAGAAAGAAAGAAAGTCAGAAAAGAAAAAGAAAGAAAGTCAGAAAAGAAAAAGAAAGAATGATAGAAAAGAAAGAGAGAGAGAGAGAGAAAGAAAGAAAAGAAAAAGAAAAGATAGTCTATAAGTGGTCTGTATGGTCAGTGGAGCTGAATAGTGCCTAATGAAGTGGCCGCTGAGTGTATCTTCACTCTTTAACTGTGGAAGGGAAACCCTGTACATGTAAAAGATTAAGCCCACTCTCAGCTCACTATGGACACCAGGCAGACAGGATGAAAAGAGTGGAGCCATGAGAAGAAAGGAAAAAGTGATACATTAGACAATGACAAAACGACAAGAATGTTCCATTCAGTCAAAAGAGCTCTCCGGTGCCTCTTTCACTACTGACCAGCGCGATCCATACGCTTCCTGCAGCTGCTGCCCTTTACTCAGCTTCAACAGGGCTTTAAGCCAAGTGTGTGGAATATTCCCCTCACCATCGTTCACTATTTATCACAGTGAGCACATGATCTCACACGAGCCAGCTCACCTGACCAGCCACTTCATTAGTATGTACACTCATTATAGACATACACGTGTGGTCCATCTGTTTCTCTGTATACGCTGCTCTTCAATGGTCAGCACCACCACAGGGCAGGTGGGTCTGAGCACTAACACGCCACCACCACATCACTGTCACTGAGGATGAGCTGTGGGGGTCCTGACCTTTGAAGAACAGGTAGATCAAATGGACAGTGATGTGGCTGGTCAGTGTTTATCCACCAGCAACAGCATCTACACAACACATCCACTGAAGCTAAGCAGGTCTGGGTCTGGTCAGTGCTTGGATGGGAGACCTCAGTGTTGGTGGACAACAGGAGGCGCTATTCCTGTGTTTGTTTGGATCTCAATGACGAGGAAGATCAGATATTTGACCCAGAGCTGAAGAATGGTGCTTGATGATGCCCTAACCCTTTACATAGGAGGCACCTACTGGATATTTGAGGCACCTTTGCCGGTGAGCCCAAACTCTCCAGATCTCAGTCTGATTTGGGATGCGGTGGCTCTTACAGAGTAATTCAATGCCTTGTTATCTGTGTGATGAATGACTGCTAATGGGAGAGTGGACGGATGATGGATGTCATGATGATGCTGGTGTTAAAAGCCGCATGCTAATGCAAGAACAGACTGTACTACCTTATACAACGATCCTCAACCTGTGGACTGTATGTGGAAATGGGTCTGAGTCTCTAGAATGATGAGCTTTGCTGCGTGTGAGATTTTCCAGCCGTGTATATAATGTGGGGAAAGATTCAGGGCAGCTGGGTTGGGTTTCGCTCGAAATAATGAGATATTAATGAGCTAGATGATTTTCAATACGGCGAAACTAAAGCCCTTCAGCTCGTCAAGCTTAATATGCACTGATTCACATCTTCCACATTTAAGTTCTTACTGTGAAGAAAGAAGAAGGACGTCTTGCTGTGTTTTTATTCTAAAAGCAGGTTCCTTCCTGAATTTATTTTGGTGACACGCAAGAAAAGAGGACTTCTCTGGGTCTGTATTTATGAACTCGTTAAACGAAAATAACCTCATCTGAATCTCATTTAGAAAAGCAGAAATCATGTTACTGTAAACCTAAGAGCTTAGAGGATGAAATAATCAAGGTTTCAACATAATAATCAACGGCTAGAGCGATATGACATCACATTTACATCACAGGATTTTCTACAACAACAATATAATTTTATAACATATAACCTCCTATAACTAATAATAATAATAATAATAATAATAATAATAATAATAATAATACTATTATTATTATTACTATTACTATTACTATTACTGTTGTTATTATTATTATTATTATTATTATTATTATTATTATTATTACTACTGTTATTACTGTTGTTGTTGTTATTATTATTATTATTACTACTGTTATTACTGTTGTTGTTATTATTATTATTATTATTATTATTATTATTATTATTACTGTTATTACTGTTGTTGTTATTATTATTATTATTACTATTACTGTTATTACTACTATTACTGTTATTATTACTATTACTGTTATTATTACTATTACTATTATTATTACTATTACTATTACTGTTATTATTACTGTTATTACTATTACTGTTATTACTATTATTACTATTACTGTTATTACTATTATTACTATTACTGTTATTACTATTATTATTATTACTGTTATTACTATTATTATTATTACTGTTATTACTATTATTATTATTACTGTTATTATTATTATTATTACTGTTATTATTATTATTATTACTGTTATTATTATTATTATTACTACTATTATTACTATTACTATTATTATTACTGTTTTGTTAATGTATCAGTTTTATAAATTTGTTATATTTCTAATTAAAAGTTATTACTATATTATATATTTTTTAATAATTATTATATAAATTACATACATCTCTTCATTTCATAAATTAAAAAGTCCTTTCTTGAAGTAAACACTGTGATACAGATTAAAACGATGTGATAGTTAAGAAAAGCTAAGGTGCCTTTGTTACACCCGTTTTGAGCGAGCCCTTATTCATCCCACACTCCCCCAAAAACGACACATTGTTTGGTCTAAAATACTGTTTTGTTGAGGTTAGAGGTTAATTTGAGTTCCTGTTTAGTTTGTCTGGGAGGTGGAGCTACTTGTAGTTCACTGCTTTTGGGCTTATTGGGGTGTCCACTGTAAAAGCAAAATCCACTAATCCGGCTAACTGTTCGGGAAAAGCATAACTTTCCATGGTAATAATTAAAACCATCACTTTAATGGACTGTAATTTACTTGAGAACACAATAAATACAGGGTTTAGACAACGAGACTGAAACAGCTGTCATGTTAGTGTGGGAGGTTTCATGGCTAAATTGGACCAGTCTGGTGGCCAATCTTCATTAATGTCACATTGCACCAGTAAGAGCAGAGTGTGAAGGTTCAGTTAGCAGGTAAGAGCACAGTTATATAGTATATTACAATGCACACAACATTATGGTGACATACCAGAGTTCAAAAGAGGACAAATTGTTGCTGCACGTCTTGCTGGCGCATCTGTGACCAAGACAGCAAGTCTTTGTGTCTAAATATTATTGAGCCACTTTGGGGTGTTTTGGAGGAGCGAGTCAGGAAACGGTTTCCTCCACCAGCATCACGTAGTGACCTGACCACTATCCTGCAATAAGAATGGCTTAAAATCCCTCTGACCACTGTGCAGGACTTGTGTATGTCATTCCCAAGATCAATTGACCCTGTATTGGCTGCAAAAGGAGGCCCAACACCTACTAATAAATTATTGTGGTCTAAAAGCAGCTGTTTCAGTTTGTCTAACCCCTGTACACTCTAACGCTATGATTATAGAAAGACACACTGAGGTGCTGGTATAATAAACCATTTCAGAAACTGTCTTCAACTTAAACTGTTTAATATTTATTGTGAAATGTTCCCACAAAGTAAAAACGTATTTATAACTAAGGTGTTTGATGCTCTTACCTGTGATGATCTTGGACCCGGAGCTGCAGACTCCGTTCGCGCCTCCGTCAGGCTGTGGGGGTGGTGGGATGCTGGGTCTCGGCCGGGGTCTGGGCGTGGGCCGGGGTCGAGGGAGCGAGCCGGAGTGGAAGGAGGACAGCGGGGTGTTCAGGGAGCCGTCGTGTGGTGGCGTGTCCGGCGGGGTGGGACTGCTGGGCGGGGACGGCTCTTGCTCTGCTGCGCTCTGTGGAGGAGGCTGTGGAGGAGGGTGGCTCGGGGCCTGGATGGGCATCTGGTTGCTGGAGTGGCGGCGTGGTACAATCACAGGCTGGGGAGTGCTGACCACCGTTACTGGGGCTAAAGTAGAGGAGCTGGGTGCTACTTTAGGTGACTGGGCTGGGGAAGGAGAGGAGCTGGAGGCTACTTTGGGTGGTGCCGGAGCCTGTTTCTTGGTAACTGAAAGCATAAATAGTGCAAAAGTGCAACATCATTCACGGGTGGTGCTTAATTACAGCAAAATGTGATGAAGTATAAACTTAATGGACCTCGTTCACCAACATTAAGACGTTTCTTCTTAAAAATGACTTAAAATGCAGTTATCACACAGATCCTGTCCATCAGTGTGGTCTTATTTGAGATTTGTTCACTTTACGAGGACAATAATACCCTCAGACTCCAGGGCTTTAAATGATGAAAAACCACAGAATGTCCAGAAAGTGTCCAAACCTTTGACTGGTGCTGTATATCTAGTCTAGACTAAAAGTTAGGCTTTATCCTTTTCTTCATAAAAGAGAAAAGTCTTGTGCTTCACTACCCTTCTGTGTTCTGTTAACAATAAAATACTTTTATCTGCCGCACTGTGATAAGCTTCTTTACTTTACCCTTTACTGGACCAGTGTTACTTTTGACAGGTGATTTTGATTTAGTTTTAGTCTTAGTCTTCTGACTAAAATTTATATTAGGTTAAGTCAAATTTTAGTCCTGTAGTTATTGTTAGTTTTAGTCAATTAAATGTTAAAAATATTAAATCTAATTTTAGTAGTATTTTTAGTTTTACTATTTTAAATTAGAGCTATTTTAGACTGTTTACTGTTATTTTAATAAAACAATAGTCTTTAATTTATTACATTTAATAACACAATGACAGATATTGAGGAAGAAAGTTGGCCCATTTCTCTTTTTCTAAAACACTTTGTGTTTATTTAACTTTTACATGACAAAATGTAGTATGTAAATACAGTTTAGTATCAACGTGACTAAACACACACATTAACAGCAATCCCTTCACAGCCTCTTAAAAACCACAAATTATTTATATCTGCGTAAATATCCAGTATAACAAACAACAGACACACGAGAGAAGTCTGTCCTCTGAGCTTTCTGTCACTAATGATAAAGGACAGATTAAGAGGGAAAGAGTTGGGTTTCTCCGGTGTGCTTTCCTTTCTTTTACTGGTTCCTGTTGACTAACATTAACTTACACTTAATGTGGACTACCACGGCTTACGTGCCTTTCCTCTTCGTTTCGTTATATGACTGTATTTAAAATGAAAACGGAGGCTGTATGTGTGTCTTACGGCTCCAGTTAGATGTGTTTGTGATCTATTTAACCTAAACACCTAAAATAATGATAACGGATTACACATTTCCCCTTTAAACACTGAAAAACTCAAAAATGAAACATATCAGATATACATATTCATCACCGTTAGCCAACTAGTTAACAGCTAGCTAGCTAGCTACATTAGCTATGTTAGCTTACCTTTTTGTAAAGCTCGTGGTGGTGAGAACTGAGGACCTCTTGAGGTTAGTAGTGCTTTTCCCAGTTATTTTACATCCACAAACTTTGCTTTGTTTTGTTTTGTGTGGCAGCGAAAGTGAAATTACTCCATAAATCGCTTCTTCTTCTCTGTATAAGCTGCGGAAGTGACATCAGCACGTTGTGTTGTTAAACTGCACCAGTGTGACGGAACTTAACGTACTTTGAGAAAGTCAGACGTGCGGCAGGTTTATTTTAAAAAGCGGATTACTGGACAAAAACATTTTTCTTGTCCTTCTGTGACATTTTAGTTTAGTTTTTATTTGTCGACAAAAAGTTTAATACTTTTAGTCAGTTTTCATTTTAAAATATTAGTTTTTTAGTTCTCGTCTCGTTTTCGTCATGAAAAAATGGTCATCAACTAATATTTTTCGTCATAATTATCGTTTACGAAATTAACACTGTACTGTATAAACCCAAAGAGAACTAATGCCATCCATCTTTTTCAGAGTGAGCGGACCATCGGCCCGGCCTGACCCTGACAGAATCTTTAAATGATGCCACTTTAGACCAGCTGCTCACACCAAGCAACTACGATGAGCTGCTCCAGATGCCCTACAGTACTGAGCACATTGAAGTCAATATGGGCTCTATTGGCTGTTACTCTTAAGAGATGACAACCCAAAGGGTTCTTTGCATGATTTATACTGCAATTATAATTTAAACTTCATACTTAATACATACACTTAAATGTTTTAGTATTATATTTTCGGATTATCAAGCCTGATCTGGAGTGCAGTTGAGTTTCGTTGTATATCTGTAGGACACAGATTATTCTATTCTAATTTGCGAAATACGCCACCGTTACATCACTGCAGAGGAAATTAATTCACTGTGTAACAAAGACCAACCGTGGTCCAGATCTTCAGGTGTGAAAAGTCACATCTAGATAATATATAAAACTGATATATCTAGATATATCTATCTAGAGGGTTGGGGTTGTGTTAAATAGCTGCCCTGCCAGCAGGGGCTGGGACCTAATTTCCCGCAAGGGGATCAATAATATATATCTGTATCTGTATATATCTGAGAATATTTATTAGAGTTATTACTCAGACCTGGTTATAGTCGAGATTGGAGGACTTACCTCTGCGCACCAAGTGAGGACTGGGACCCTTTGAAGCAGACCCTGGGGTCCCCACAGTCAGCTGTGCAGGTGCTCCTGCAGGGCCTCCGGGTCCGTTCCTCAGGCACGGCGATGTGGAAGCCGGCTCTCGCGCAACACTAGAGGAGAACAAACACAGTGAGCTCTTAACACAGAAAACTGCACTGGAGCACGATGTTACATCAACGTTCTGCTGCTCATGCTGCCACAGATTTCTGTTAAGAGGTTAAGTGGCTTGCAGGTCACATGCCGTTCATCAACAAAGAGTCAACAAAACTAGGAAACGTCTGGTGTTTTAGGAAAGTCACAGCCAACAGTGAGGAGAGTGATTCAGAGATGACTAAGAGAAGAGAAGGATGGAAGGAAGGAGGTGAGGAGCCACTGCGAGAGCGTGATCAGTCTGAGCAGACAGCTGACTAAGAAGCTTCCGGCATCTCAGAGCGCTTGATTCTGCTGACGACGGAATCTGATCTTCATTCCACACCTCCCGAAGCCAAAAGGTAAACTTTACTTACTTGTTGAGGATTTCTAATGAACAGTGATCAGTAAACCTGCTCCTGTAGATCTACCTCCTGTCAGGGTCTGATCCAGCTAATCACTGTCTCTAGAACTCCAGGAGCTGGGCTGATGACCATAAGACACCAGATTATAGGATTTCATGGGCAATTAGGTTGGTCACCAAACCTTGCTCTTGGAGTTTAATCAACCCTTACCAAGTTCTAGCTTACTGGTCATTTGTCTTGAGGAGCAGGGTTGGTTTGCATAAGGAACTGGTCATTAATGCTGCTCCAGACATCCTGCAGAGTTTAGCTTTTATCTAAATCCTGGTTCATGCTACAGGATAATCTGGTCCGACAATCCTAAAAGGTCTCCTGATTCCAGGGTGATCATAATCGATGATCTTGCCAGATGATCCTGTAGTGTGCGGTATCTTTACCCCTCCGATCTTCTCCGAGTGCAGTCAGGGCTGCACCCCATTGAGAATCGCAAATAAACGTGTTCAGTATTTAGACACCGTGTCCTGCGGTGGGGGTGGAGAAGTTAAAAGTGGTTAAATGGTGAGCGATGTGGACTTTATAATGTGAGCTGTTCTGGGTTAACATCCTTTTCTTTTTCATGAACAGAAAGCTCTAAACTAGCAATGGTTTCGATGTCAGCCGCCATGTTTGTTTACATCTAGTTTGCGAGAAACTCCCGCAGGATTTTCGAGTCGTTAGTTGGGGGTATTACTCATAATGTGTGTGGTGTTTAGATGGTGTAGTGTGGGGTCCTTTATGACTAACAACGATCAAGAACAGAAAATGTTTTCACAGTTTGAACATTGTTTAGTTTTTTTAAATCCTGTAGTGTGAACCAGGCTTAAGGACGGCAGATCTGTAGTAGGGAGGGTGGTGACCATTAGTCAAGAGATTTGGATACTTGAAAATTTAACTGTGGTTTATGGTCACTAACCAAAAGTAGCGATCGATATGATTGATATGGGTCAGTCAAAAATATTGTATTTTCTAACATATTTATATGCTTGTGTTATATTTTGTATAAAATAAATGTAAAAAATGAGAATAAATGGCTGATTAAGATGCCACTGCCCTGCAGAGTCTCTAAACCATCACGTCTCATCCAGCTGGATCAGATTTAGGCTGGTGAGTCCTGTAGGACGGTAGATCTCCAGGTGAACATGGATTATATTGAAAGGAGACATCGGTGGGAGATGGGCCACTAAACACAACGTGGAATCATCTGAGAGCTAAAGGTATGGCGGAGCGAGAGGTGCTCCCGAGTTCTGATTGGCAGCTGCAGCGTGGCGGAGGAAAAAAAAAAGGGATTTTTTTGGGAGGTGGGGGTCCTTACCTGCTGTCCTCAGCAGACTGCTGTAGGCCTAAAGGCTGCTGGGTCTGAGCCACAATAGCTCCTGCCAGACCAGCCTCCAAGGCCCCTATGGGCGACTGAGGGGAGGCCTCCCCTGCCTCCCCCGGAGGTTGAGGGGGCTGGAAGGAAGGGGAGGAGTGCTGCTTTCTATTTACAGTGACGGCTCTACGAGGTGCTTGCTCCGGCTGTTTGCTAGCGAGGCTATGAGGGGGGGGGAAGAGGGTAGAAAGGGTGAAACAATCACACCTGACAGCTTCACCTGTGGTGACAAAGAGCTGTTAGAGCCCACAGGAGAGGAAGAGAGACCACCACATCATATACACATCCTGGGCAGGAGGGCACCACTGCAGTGGTCGTTTTACAGCGTGCCTTACCAGGAAATACGTCTGGGACTCCACTTTGCTGTACTTATATATCCCCTAATTAAAGCCAGATGTTCCCATCGACCAGGTCTTTTCGCCAGCAACTGGCACACTGTAAAAGCCTTAAACCTCGGCTGTGTGAGAAATTGCTCTGCATGCTATTTTTAGGACTGAACCGTATGTCAAAAAAATGCACAGAAACTAAACTAAAGCACTACAACACTAAAAAGAGCTTTTAGGGCTGTGAACAAGAGATGAGCATCTAAGGGCGAGGTGACATCCCCGTCATACATCCTGAGAGGCTGGGATACACAGGTCCTAATCAGTAACTCCACTGTTACGTCAGACGCACTTATCACACACCTGATAAGACCCGACAGGCCACTGAAGCCATATCTGTATCTGCAGCCATAACATTATAACCACCTCCTTGTATCTTCACTGACAAAGGTTTCTCTGTATGCTTTGTTCACCGTGAGCTGCTGTCTCCGACATCACATCTATAAGACCAAACAAGGTAGGTGTGTCTAAAGTGGACACAGTGTTTAACATCTCCAGCAGCTCACTGAGTTATACCTTGTTCACCATGTTGTTCAATAGGCAGGACCCCCTGAGAGCAGGTGGATCATTCTCAATGACACTGACACACCACCACCACATCAGTGTCATTGAGAATGATCCACCTGCTCTGTGGGGGGTCCTGATCACTGAAGAACACCCA
>BRDA01008940.1:43120-61429 GCA_036984385.1 Crenuchus spilurus
AGTACAGGAGGAAGTGTTGATGGTGTGAGTGTGTATAATGTATCGGTGCACAGTACAGGAGGAAGTGTTGATGGTGTGAGTGTGTATAATCTATCAGTGCTTCTTTTTGCACCATCGTTTGTGTAAAGAAGCAAACAGGACACACACTGTATATGGTTTGTATGTATGTGTGTATTTTTTTAGGTGCTTTAAAATCAGTTTTACAACTGAACTGCAGTTTAAAAGTGAAGTGGGTAGTGACTGAAAATGTTAGCAGGCTTATAAAGCAATAAAGTGAGAAGTAGAATATTCACCTGCAGAAGATCATCACTAAGAACTTCAGTCTTCTCAGCTCTGAAAGAGAAAAAAAAAGAAGTTAGAGATACAGAACGACAAGAGATCTTCACCTCCACTCAGCCTGTTCCCCGAGTTTGAATAAAAGTGAATGAATGAACGACTCCTGACTCAAACACACTGAAATCTGAACAATTGTGTGAATTATGTTCAAAAAACTGCTCACTGCTGTGTTTCAAGGTCTCATTTCAACTTAATAAGTAACTTCAGTGACCAATAAACTGCGAGAACTACTTCTGGAGAAGAGCTCAGACCAGGTCTAAACTCTTAACAGGCTTGTACGTGTCCAAAAGTTTGTGGACACCCCTTCTAATGACTGTATTCAGCCTGACACAGATGTACATACAGCTTGTCTAGTCCCTGTAAAGAAGTAGAGCCAGAATAATAGAACTAAACATGAACCTGTTGGCACCATGTCTGATGCCAGGTGTGGACTACAGGGCACAGCATGGAACTGTGTTCATCCAGTACTTTTGGGATGAGTTGTGGATGAGGTGGTGGTGGTGAACATCCTGACCTCACTAATACTCTTGTGGCTGAATACAATCAAATCCTCACAGCAATGCTCCAAATGCTAGTAGAAAGCCTCCTCTGGACACATACCCTTGATTTCAAAGAAAAAAATGAATGAGCAGGTGTCCCAAAACTTTTACCCACACAGTCTCTCTCAGTGATCTGAACGCCAGCTTTCCACAGAACTGAGTTTTAGAGGAATGTGTCCACTAAGCACGTGTAAAAGTCCTCACAGAGCTCATCATTTACAGCCTCTCGCAGATAAACAGCGCTTAAGACACTCTCCTGTCCGGAAAAAATCACTTCCTGTCTTCAGCATTCCTCAATGTTTGTTATGGCAACAGAGTGTAAAGGGGTGGACGTCTTACACACACTCCTCATCAGAGTGGACGGAAGAGAGAGGACGGGCTTCACGGAGCATATTTCAGAGCAAAGAGCAGAGAAAGTGCAGGAAAACAAAAGACGACAAGATTCAGCTTGTTGATCTACACAGAAAGAGAAAGCAGGGCAGGCGGGGACACGACAAGGCGGGGACACAACAAAGGCGGGGGCCCGACAAAGGCAGGGACCCGGCGGGGGCCCGACAAAGGCAGGGACCCGGCGGGGGCCCGACAAAGGCAGGGGCCCGACATGGACCCGACAAAGGCAGGGGCCCGACATGGACCCGACAAAGGCAGGGGCCCGACAAAGGCAGGGGCCCGACAAAGGCAGGGGCCCGACATGGACCCGACGAAGGCAGGGGCCCGACAAAGGCAGGGGCCCGACAAAGGCAGGGGCCCGACAAAGGGCCCCTTTAGATTACAAGATTACAAATGTAATCTTAAATTAAGATTAAAATGTAATCTTACTTTACATTTTGGTTATTGAATATACTTTAGACTCCGATTCTACTGACACTTTTTTTTTTTATTAAAATGTTGATTTTTTGAGCTGTTACTTATTTTGATTCTACTGAAGGTTTTGATTTTACTGCCCTCACTTTTGAAATT
This sequence comes from Crenuchus spilurus, assembly GCA_036984385.1. Taxonomy (NCBI): domain Eukaryota; kingdom Metazoa; phylum Chordata; class Actinopteri; order Characiformes; family Crenuchidae; genus Crenuchus; species Crenuchus spilurus. The sequence goes on from BRDA01008940.1 coordinate 44,956, forward strand.
AAGATAAAGCAGAATTCTCTTTCATTACATATTGTACTCGCTTTGTCTCGAGAAATAAAAACGTTATTGAAGGATCGCTGATTTATAGGTTTTTCTCTTTTATATTTTTATATAAAACAGAACTATTACTGAGACCGGGCTATGAGTAGTGTACAAACCAGTGTTACACATGTTGTTTCATCACTGATCTATTGATAAGCTACAACATTCTAGACCAAACTTAAAGCCACAAGAGCTGGAGACAGTTATAGCATGATACCACCGCAAGAACAAAGCGTAGAGCGTTATTTTGGGCTCCTGAGTGTGAGAAACTGTTCTTGTGCTTCAAGCCAACTGCATTTTACATTCTCCATATTACCAATCAATTTAAAAGCACTACAGCACCAGCTTGGCACTCACTCTTGGCAGGTTCTGCTCTGCTGTGTTAATGGAAGTGTATATAACCATCAGCTGTAATGGTAGATATCAGATGATGTGTGATAATGAGCTAAAAGCAGAGCTGAGGCAGAAATACTATATTATACATATACAGCTGCCTCAGCAAAGTCTAATAGCAGACCTGATGCTGACCACTGGTGGCTCTATAATGTCTGTCCTAAATATCAGAGCTGTGAGTATCTAAAAAAAGTGCTATAGGACTGACAGATGATGCTATTGTCCATTGTCGGCGGGTGATGTTGAGTCAGTGTCATGATGCCACCTCCACCCACATCGACAGCGAGTATGTCATTACTCTGAGATGTTCTAGCTTTACTTACAGGCCTCTGTGGCTTTCATTTTTACCTTCACTTTCTTTTATTTCTCATACACTCATTTCTTTTTTAATGTATTCTTCTTTATTTGTCAGTGAAGAGTGCTTTTCAGTGAAGAAGCTACACACTGGACAGGGCACTACTGCACATTTTCAATAAATAGTGAATAATTTTTTAAACAAATAATGATTATTTCAGAAACTACAGAAAATACTTAACTGTGGGAAATTGCCCTCATCTTTTCCTCCAAAATAAAAGCCTGTGATATTCTACAGGGTTCAGCAGACGCCAAATGTCAAAAAAGTGTAAAAATAGAAATAATTAATTAGCTGTAATTCATGTAATAGTCATTGGGAAAAAGAAAAAAAAATGCTCCTTTTATTAATTTCTGGCAACCTAGTTAATAGCAAATCACACCAGGACCACCCACAGCGGCCTTGTTTTTGCTCCAGGGAGACAGCAACCTGGTGTGACCGCAGCTTTAGGCCTCCACTTCTGCCCAACTGCAGTCCAAATCAATGAAGCAAAGCCATTACCTACCATTCCCCGAAACAAGGCTTGGAACTAGAGGAGCTATATCAGATATCAGGACCTTGAAGTGCTGGGTGGTAGACTTGTAATAACCTCTTAAAACCCTGTAATTTTTTAGGATTTTCCACCTGTGTGTCCAAATCTTCAGAGAGTCCTTCAAAACAGAAATTGTGTTTTATGAATTGTAATATAATAATTTACTGAACATTGAAACCATGTGCTTTTAGACTTTTAGTTCCAGAAACCATTTCTTTCAGGCTGCACAGCATCGAAGGGACTTTATGTAGGTTCATCTTACAATGCAGATTTGCGCCACAAAAGGGCGCCTTCAGCAGGACAGAACCTGAGTGCTCAGTTCTACTTGTTTGGGACTTCTCTGAATGTAAGGAGTAGATGCTAATCTCGCTAGTCTATTTAAGAGCTTAAACACTATTATGATGTTGCCTCATGATATGGATGTTACTGTGTAACAACCCAAACCCAAAACAGTGGAGTGACAGCCAAACACACCTTAGCAAGAAACGGTAAAGCCAATAGATGAGCTTGTGCTCGGTCAAAAGTTAAACAGGCTTCAGATTGAGCGGCTTGGATTTCTGCTGGGTCCTAATGCTCGACTCGTCTCCTTTTAATACAGCATAACATTGTTTTTGGAAGGTAAAAACTACAGGGAACCAAAACTGGCTTTTTAAAAAGCGAGAGCGACATGTCCCATCCCACCCCCAAACTACGTCCATGCCTTCAGCTCATGAAGTCCACTTTGTAAAAAGCTCTACCGGCTTGGCTTTACAGACATGTTTCGTTTGCAAACGTCGCATCACTTTGGATGTTTTCATGCTCAGCACTTCTTTACAAATAACACACTGAGGTTTCTGTCCGTGTTTGTCCTGAATGAACGAAAATCCACATTTCAAATGCTCCGCGTTATATATTTCCGTTTTGCCATCTCGCCTCTGAACATCAAACATTTAAAGAGAAGGGTAACGGGCAAACAAATGGTGGTTACCATGGAAACGAGTATGCTGCGTGCAACTGATGCTGCCTCTCTGTCTTTTTTGTTCAAGATAAACGACGAGTACATCATCAGATAAGCTTTAATTATTTTTCATTTTTAATTGTTTTAAAATGTATTTATTTATTACAAACTGTCTGCGACCCACCCAGTTGAGAATCGCTGAAGTACTGTACACTCCCCTATTTCTGAATATGAAGCCACGTGATCTAACAAACCACCAAAATCCTGGCCTCTTCCTAATGTATGGATTCCTGAAAGTGAAGACGTGGTCCAGTAGAGGATCTATGTATAGACATCAAAGCATAGAAACCACAAAAGCTGAAAGCGACAGCCACGGACAGAGCTACAAGAAAAAATATCCACAAGATTGCGTTACACAGGCAGACGGCAGCGCTGCTTCGGGGGAGAATTTTTAGATTCCCATCAATATTGAATTAGCATCGATTCTGTGTGCAGCAAACAGACGTCAGACTGGGAAAAAATCCCAAAGCCCACACTTCACAAGCCACTTCTGGAGAGCGGTATGTATACAGGCCTACGGCATATGAGTCTGATTAAGCCCAATCAGCAGAATCCCAAACATCTAGCCTGAAGTGCTTTCTCAAAACAGAGCCGGCGAGCACGACAAACATGATGCTAAAGCTTGAAATCCAATCAAATCCATCTCCAAACCGAAGCGAACACTGAAGTCATATTTTAGGCTGATCTAGAACAGGTTTCCCCATCATAATTTCATTAGAAGAGAACCTAAAGAGGCCGGTCTCGGGTCAAAGGGAATGCAATGGTCTGAACACTCCCCGGCTCTTGTTTTCGTTTGCTCGGCTCATTGAGCTCTCCGCCGTCTTTTTGTTCTCCCGTTTTCTGGAAAAGCCCGAGCGCTTTATTGGAAACCGCTGCTGGGAAATGCTGTGGTCATCAGTGTGTTGGAAAGGGCGCTCTGCTGCCAGCCAGGCCTCGCCGTGCCAGCTACACACTCCGCTGAATGGGGCGCAGAAGACTTGTGTCAAAGCGTGACGTTACCTTTTTATCACCGTCCTCGTGGCCAGCGCTCGTGTTGGTCTGAAGAGGATTATGACTGTCAAACACAGTCCAAACTCTTGTAGTCCACGTCTGGTTTCCAACGGATTAGTCTGAAAAACTTTAGTCCCACACACTGGTTACAGCAATCAGCCATAACATTAAAACCACTGTCCAATTGCGCTTCACTGAGCAGACTGTAGTCCATCTGTTTCTCTGTACACTGTATACACCCTGTTCTTTAAGGTCAGGACCCCCACAAGACCAGCTTGTTGGACTTTTATCTATTGAAATATTTTCTGAGGGCAGTATTGCATACGATTGGTCCTGTGAAGCATCTAATCAGAACACGGGGGTGAGGGGGGCGACGGGGTCATGATAACTGCATCCAGCGCCAAAATGTCATCGTCACAAAAGCAAAGACTAGCAACAGGGCCAATGCTCCGCATACGTGGACCACACATCCTTGGGGGATAACGACACGTCCCTTTGGTCCACACCCCATCCCCCATCAGCCCTCCAAGAAACAAACTTCATAAATAAGCCGCTGATTATAAATACATAATTTATATATAACCTGTCCTAAAGCAGCTTGTGGTACTTTTGGGGAAGGAGACAGGGAGAAGTAAAAACTGTAAAGATGCTCTCAGAATAGAATCTAAGTTTATCACTAAGCTTAATTGCTTGTTTTTTTAATTTTTCAGTTCACTTAATCTCCTTCTTCTTCAGTGACGTTTGCCTTTTTCGCCACACTTTACTCACTTTCAGCCGCACGGCGTTTCAATCAAATCCTGTCCAAGGTTTGTTTCTTCTTCCATTTCAAAAGGTTTTAGAAAACGAGTGAGGGAAGTGTTACACAGCGCCAACGCACAACCTCTTCTTCTCAGCACTGATCTCGGCACCCACTCATGCTTGCTGTGAAATAATCTACAGAGCGACGGCTTGTATCTTAGAAAATTGGTAAGTAGATTCACTCGTAAGTAGATCAGATGTTTAATGCTTCTATTTGTCTCCAGTATGAACTGACATTGTGTATAAAAGATGCTATTTCAATAAACAAGACTTGACTTACAGTATAGCATCAAATCTTTCAAGGCACAGCTCACTCAATCCAGGAAAATTAGTTCAGCTTTGGTGTCGTTGTTGCTGGGCTCCTCACTAATTAAATATTTCACCTCTCATGTCAATAAAAGCTTACATTTAGAATTTTCACAGGCAAAAACTAAATATTTCATAATCAACATACATGTTAAAGGCAAAACTGCACAAATCCGGTCTTCTACAAAAGTATTCCTTTAAGCACCAATTTAACAAAAGCAGCCATTTCTAAACCTAAACAGAACCTTAATCCGTCATATCTACTTAGACACGGAGCTTGAAAACTAGTGATGCACCAAATATCTGGCAACCAAAATGATTTGGCAGAAAATAATTGAAAAGACTGGATCATTTATACTGAACAGTTAAGTATTTAATGACACCGTGACCTTTTTCTAGTTCTGGGCTGTAAACAGAAGCAGAGTGTAAGTTTACTGCAGTAACGTTAGTTTAATGTTGGTTTAACAGTCAGAATTGTGCTTTTCATCACCAACAAAACACAGATTCACCAGCACAGTTACAGTTTGGTGCTGAAATGCAAGAAGACAACAAACTACAAGCACAACCTTTACTAAACTACGCTTGTTAGGATGAAGCCAGAATACAGCCGCTTAGCTTTGTGTTTGTGCTCCGTGCTGCAGTGTTAGGGAGCGTCTCACAATTAGCAGAAGAAATGTGAAGTGTTTCAGTGTCTGTAGCCAATGACACTCAGTATACAAGAAGTCTCAGTACACCTTCACTATGATGACTAGTGGTTTCTGAGATCCTGCCTCCACCATGCTTCAACAGGTACCCTGTTATCATGACCTCTTGGACATCAGTCACATCATGTTCTTTGTCCATGATGATGGATTTACACTCTGCTACAACTGACTAAACACGGTCATGAGGCATTTCTGTCCAATCCAGAGGTGGTCAATATTATGTTCAGTGTATCATAACTCTGGTATCACATTGCCAGGGTCTTACCAGTGCAGCCCTAGAAGCCTTACATTACATTCATGTTGATCCCAAGTAGGTAGGAAAGTTTTGGGTATCAATTATGTAACTGCAATATAAACAGGAAGCCGAGGTGAACAGGGTCACTGTGTGCGCAGAGGCGATGCGTTTGGTTGGTATTTCCCACGGCAGACACTTGTATGGGTGGATTAAGGAAATCACTGAACCAGTCTGTCGTAAATAGCGTGGAGGATCTCATGAAGGAACACAGCTGAAGTCTCTCCTGTGGCTATTTGAAGAGCCAGTCAGATAAACACATACTTACCTGTGTTGAAGGGAAGGAAATGAGATATCTGATGCCAGCGGTGTTTCTTTCTGAGCTACAGCTGAGCTATGGTTCTGTACAGTGAGGCCACATGTTGACGTTCGTGATACATTGTCTGACTGTATCGTGTTTATCTCCAGAACAATGTATTGCTCAAATGTTGCTCCATTATGGCTCAGGAGACTTCTTCTAGAGTTGCTTACTAGAAATTGCACGACACAAAGAGCAGACGCGACTTACTTCTGGCCCAGATAAGCTTTAAAATACTCTCAAAAGATTCTCAGTCCTCGATGAGCAATGACTGAGATCATATTGAGTCTTTAGTAAACAACAGTTTGCTTCTCTGAACACAATGTGAGACTTTATTGAGATCTCTACTGAAACTCAAGAGAAAACACACGCATAAAGCTCCTGATCTCCATCTGATCGCGTTGTTGTTTATGGGAAAGTATGAAGATCTCTTTAACGTCTCAGTAGTTTGTTGTAGATAGTATTGAGAGCTCTATAAAAACTACAGATGAGACACACATGAGATTACCGAGATCTGTTTCTCTGGAGAAGCATCTGATTGATGTCTCATTGATGTTCCTATTTTATCTCTGTTATCTTTGAGAAACTGCTGAGATCTCCTTAACATCTCATTACTTTCTCCTAAACAGCAATGAGATACCTACAAAAACTCAAGATGAGACACAGGTGAGATTATTAGGATCTATTTCTTAGATGTTTTTCTGCTCAGTATCAGATTTAAGCTAAAGTCTCACCGGTATTTCCGTTTTCTCATTGTGCATGAGAAACTGTTGAGATCTTAACATCTCAGTAGTTTCTCATAGACTGTAATGATGTCTCAACAAAAACTCAGAGAGATGCCTGTGATATTAGGGAGTTATTTTCTCTGGAGAAAATTCTGAGCAGCAGGAGTTTTAGTCTCTTTGGTGTGGTTAGTTTGTTTTTTAGGAGAAACAGCTGAGATATTGAGGAGAAATGTTTTTGTGTTATTCTGTCCTGAATTCCAAACAACTGTATGCATCTTAAAACTCAAGCTTTAGACCAAGTTTTAGAGTCTGTTACAGTCGGTGTGTAATAACTGCATTAACTGAACAAATGATTTTAAGCAGTTGTTTTTTCTGTTCTGTATTAAACAGACGATTGTCTTTCATATCCTCTTTCAGTGTGGCACTGCTGATTTCTGGGACATTTTGTCCAACTTTTAAATATTATGATGGCACAGTACCAGTTCTTCCTTTCCAACAACCAACCATTTCAGCTGATATACAAGCATTAATTTATTTGCTTATTTCAGATGATTCATATTCTTATTTTACGGTTTTTATATAAATTATTTGTATTAAAGTTACGATTTCTATTATTTTAGTCATTTCAATTCATTTGACCTAATTTTAGTTTCGTTTTTTTTTTTTTAATCCTCTTGTTCATTATATTTTTTTGTTTGTTTTTTAAATTATTTTATATTTATTTGATCTTATTTTTTTATTTGCTTATTTCAGATGATTCATATTCTTATTTTACGGTTTTTATATTAATTATTTGTATTAAAATTACGATTTCTATTATTTTAGTCATTTCAATTCATTTGACCTCATTTTAGTTTCGGGTTTTTATAATTTTTTTTTTTTGGGGGGGGGTTTATCCTCTTGTTCATTATATTTATTTTTGTTTTTTAAATTATATTATACTTATTTGATCTTATTTTTTTATTATTTCATGTACTTTTTTTTGACATTCTAATCAGTCCCTTTTTCTATATCAACTCAAATAAGCATGTCCTTCAATGTGCTCTGAGATTAAATAAAGCTTGATGAACCCCTCCCGTATCCAATCTAGGATGCTCTGTATATTATATCATAACTCCTGTATCGTACATATCGTATCGACTAGTAGTGACCTGTGTAGAAACGCTAGGTTCCAAGTTTCTGTGAGACATTCATTGATTTGTACCACTCGTGAAATATGATCTTTTAGGCACCAGAGAGAACGTAACATTGCAGTAGAACATCACAACACAGACTTTCCAGCGGACTCGTGTAGTACATACCTGGTGTGAGAGAAGAAGTGCGATACTTCTTAGTCCTGTAACTACTGTAGCTTTCCGTTCTCTGAGACACTGACTGTGCTAATATATGTGTGGTTTGTCGAGGCCTTGCTGGTAGACTCATCATGTCTTTGATACAGTAAATCAGAGTGTAATGCAGAACGCAGACCTGGTCTGCCTCGGGGTCGGCTCTTGTCGCAGCTTCTCAGGCTGGAGCTCACTGCCACGTTTCGATACGGCCAGATAAGTTATGGCGTCAATTAGTTTTGGAGATTCTACTGAGCAAACTGCAGGATTTACTGTGAAGAGGAAAGAACGAAGACAAACGGGAAGCACTGCAATGAACATGTTTAACAACATTTGGCTAAATACTGAACCTGGTTCTTCATTTCTATAAATGATTATAAAATTAATGACTAAAGTAGGTCTCAGTGAGTCAGGACTGAATGTCTGTATGTTAATAAGCTGGTTTGACATCATTAGGTTTAATAACATGAGTTTAATTGATTATATTTGTATATAAAACAAAGACAATAATATATGAATATGTATGAAGATGCATGTGTATTACATTATTACTAATATTTAATAAAATGATGAAAATGTCTAAAAGATGTTTTGTGTGTTTAATGTGAGTGTCATTGGCTACAGACACTGAAACACTTCACATTTCTTCTGCTAATTGTGAGACGATCCCTAACACTGCAGCAGGGAGCACAAACACAAAGCTAAGCGGCTGTATTCTGGATTCATCATAACAAGTGTAGTTTAGTAAAGGTTGAGCTTGTAGTTTGTTGTCTTCTTCCATTTCAGCACCAAACTGTAACTGTGCTGGTGAATCTGTGTTTTGTTGGTGAGGAAAAGCACAATTCTGAATGTCCAAAAAGGTCACCAACATTAAAACATCAGTGTTTTGTATAAAATTTGCAGTATTTTCCCTTATTCAGCCAAGCAGTAAAAACATTTTTTTCCATTTTCGCCCAAATAATTTTGGTTGCCAAATATTAAGTACATCCCTAGTTCCAATAGTAAAATTTGGTCAAATCATTTCTATACTCTTTCACTACTTTCAATGCTTACTAATACAAAACGTTCTACAAATTTAGGTCGAAAACAAAGTGTTATTTTTGGCAGAAAAATTTTGGTTAGAAAAATATGGCGTATCACTATTATTTCTGTCTGTTCTAACTTATGAAATGTCAGAAATAACAAATTCTAGAATATTGAGTATTGTAAAATAAATAAATAAATAAAACTACTGAAGTATCGTGATATGACATTCGGCCATATCACCCACCTCTACTCTGTCTACTAAATGCAACTAAAAGTATTGAAAGTTGAGTATAGCAGTGGTTGCCAAGTGTAAGAATTGAACGTTTTTTTGATATTTGGTACAACTTCATTAAAAATCAATGCTGTGTTTTTGAGAATTGATACAGTATCAAAACGTACACCATCGTAAAACTGTATCAATGTTATTAAACCTCTACATGTTTCTATGTAGAGCCTTAGAAGAATGTTAAGCACAGGACATGTAGGTACATGTCAAAATTTACACCAGTTTTAAGGGGGGGGCATGATGGGATGCCTCTGGCAAGTCAACCTTTGCAGGAACCACATGATGTTACTGACAAAACCTCCAGCATGTTATAGTCTGCTGTAGGTCCTGACTCTTGTACAAAGCATCAAAACGTGCTCGTCCACATTTTTCACCGTAGCTGCCAAAGCTTCCCAGGACGTTCTGCAGAGCTAAAGAGCCGAGACGGTGAGCTGAGACAAATGCAGCACAGCTTCAACCATCAGCCAGAAAGAAAAGGGATCTGTGGGCTAGGCCTGAGGGAAGCCCCTGTGGAGTACTCCGAGGGGGCCAAAGCGAGGGGCACAAGCAGTATGGGGGCTCGTGTCTACAAACGTCTTTACAACAGCAGCACGTAAAAAGGGTAGGTGGCACTTGTGGTAGAGGCCACAGGAAGCAAACTGGCAAGGTTTCCATTAACAAACACCAGGGCCTGAGCTGATAAAGTGCTGAGTAGAAAATAGCCTGAGTGTTAAAGTTATCCACGTCTACGTTTCAAAGCGATATCAATAACAGACTGTTCTACTGCAAAGATCAGAAACTGGAACATCTCAAATATAACAGAACTCATTTTCCAAATATCCTGCAGATTTACTCTGATGTCTCAATTACAGCTGCAACAAAAAGTATCAAAAGGTTTCAATTAGGGATGCTCCGAAATTTGAATAAGCTAGTTTGACATCATTAGGTTTAATAAGATAGATAGATAGATAGATAGATAGTAGCTTTATTGTCAATTCTGCATATGTACAGGACATACAGAGGACTGAAATTTAATAATAAGTTTAATTATATAAATATAAATATGAAACACTTCACATTTCTTCTGCTAATTGTGAGACGATCCCTAACACTGCAGCGCCGATCACAAACACAAAGCTAAGCGGCTGTATTCTGGCTTCACCATAACAAGTGTAGTTTAGTAAAGGTTGTGCTTGTAGTTTGTTGTCTTCTTCCATTTCAGCACCAAACTGTAACTGTGCTGGTGAATCTGTGTTTTGCTGGTGAGGAGAAGAACATTGACAAATGTATAAAAAATGTGACCCCGCCAGGGAAAACCAGGCCAAAGTCACTGGGCAACTTACTGAGATATCGTGTCAATACCGTGTCACTCACATTAGCGACAAAACTTAGCCAGTTGGTTTTATTGCTGTAAATGAAAGATAACATTCTCAGATATCTATCGGAGTACATATTTTGATCAAAAACAAAACTTAAATTCACAAAAAAGTTATTTTGCAAAAACAAATTTTGAAAAAAAAAAAAAATAAAAAAAAAAAAGAATGACTGACTTGATTTTCCCGGGCGGGGTCACAAATGTCACAGCGGCATTAAAAACATCATTGCTTTGTATAAATTCAGTCTTTTCACTGTTCAATTTCGGTTGCCAAATCTTCACTGCATCCGCAGTTTCAAATCTCAAATTTGGTCAAATCAGTTCTATAATCTTTCACTTCTTACTAATACAAAAAGTCTTAAATTTAACACTGTGGTTTGTTTACAGTTCTGTATGGACCACATTAGAACTCTTTTACATTTAAATTACAGGCCGAATGTTGATTTGGTATCAAGTACCGCGGTACTACACTATCACAATACTTGATACCAGTATTCTGTCCTAATACGAACAACTGTACTCAGAGAAACATAAAGCAGATCTGCATTTCAATGTAACCTGTTCAGGAAACCATAAACCAGACCACACCTTGTCTATAGGCACTTCTGGACTCTATACATCACATTCTTCAATGCTGGTTGACTTTAAATGGGTTTAAGAAAAAAAAACAGTAAAGATACTACTTTTAATACTCTCAATGTCTTTGTAATTTAATACTTCACTATGACGATACACAATACTCAAATTCTAGTATCAGGAAAACCTTACTCACAGAAACAAAGCAGCCGTGCATTTGTAACAGCAAAACCCGTCTTTAGGCTCTATGCATTACATTGTTCAATACTGGTTGACTTTAAACAGGTTTAAGACTAAATGCACAGTAAACTTACTACTTTTAATGCTTTCAATATTATAAAAAAATTAATGTTAAAGTCAATTTTGCTGTAAACTGATTACAGAGAATAATAATGTATTACAGAGAATAAGTTTAACTTATAGCTGAGTACTGATTTGGTATCGAGTATCGTGATACTACACTATGATGATACTTGATACCAAAATTCTGAAATCGTAACAGCCTTGCAGACAGAAACATAAAGCAGGCCTGCCTTTCAATGTTACCTGTTTAGGAGACTGTAAACCAGAACACACCTAATGTTTAGGCATTTCTGGACTCTACACTACTTTATTCAACATTAAGAGAAAATACACCATAAATATACTACTTTTGAAACTTTCAATGTTTTAAAAACCATTTTGGCACTAAAATTTGAGTTCTGTGTAGATTACATAGATTAAATTTAACTTACAGAGATTTCGTATTGAGTATCGTGATACTACACTGTGACGATACTCGATACTAAAACTCTGGTACCGTGACAGACTTACACACAGAACCTTAAAGCAGGCCTGTATTTGTATCTGTTTAGGCTGCAGTACAGCAGACCACACCTCATCTTTAATCAGTGCTGGACTCCATACATTACATTCTTAAACACAAGTACTATTAGAACCTGAAGAACCCGGTTCTAAAGGCTTGAGTACACTGTCTCACCTTCCCACCGTCTGGTTGGCGAGCTGTTTCATGCGGTTAAACTGTTTCTTCATCTCGACGCTTTTTCCTTTTCGTGTCCAACTTTGAGAAGTTTCCAGGCCGCCTGTAAAAGCCTTCATGCCGCCGCCATCGTGTCCCAGCGCTGCGTGTCCGGCCTCAGTCCGAGCTGCTGCTCCTGTCCGCGCCTGGAGCGCGTCCTGCGGCTGGAGAAGGACAATAAGACGCCGTCCTGGCCGTCCGCTCTCAGTCCATTCCGCGCACAGCTGCCAGAGCAGCGCTCAAGTAGGAAGTGCTGCTCCCTGATCTGCTTTGAGTGCGAGGCTGTGAACTCGACAGGGTTGCCAGGTCCATCATAAAACATCCAGCCCAAATGATGTCCTAAACCCTCCTTTCAGGAACGGAAACTAGTCTCAAAGTCTGCTAGAGCGTCTCAAAAGCTTAAAATATCTCCCAAAAGTTAATGTGTGTTCATAATTTAATTAAAAACTCATCAAGTGACATTTCAAAGATTCACGTTTCACTGTTTGATTAGTAATTTATTTACTGTATAATACTGTATTTTGCAACTTTTACTGTATTTTTTTTTTTTACTTTATTTACTAAATATTACTGTATTTGATTTTATTTTTTAGTATATTACAGTACTTTGGTATATTTGACGATATTTATTGTATGTACTTTGCTGTAGTTTTAATCATGGTATTTTACTGTATTCTTGTATAGATTAAGAGATTAAGATGGCTGTGAGAATTTGTGCCCGAAGCGGTGGGTAGCCCTTATTCACCGGCGCCCGGGGAGCAGTTAGGGGGTTATGTGCCTTGCTTAAGGGCACTTTAGTCATGTCCTGTCTGGGGTTCGAACCGGCGACATTCTGGTCACAAGACTAGATCCTTACCACTAGGCCATGGCTGCCATATTACTGTACTTTCCTGTATTTTATTTTATTTACTGAATATTACTGTATTTGACTGTATTTTTCAGTATATTACAGTACTTTGTTGTATTTACTGTATTTACTGTATATTACTGTACTTTGCTTTTTTCTGTATTTACTGTATAATACTGTACTTTGGTATATTTGACTATATTACTGTACTTTGCTGTAGTTTTATTTTATTTACTGAATATTACTGTATTTGATTGTATTTTTCAATATATTACACTACTTTCTTGCATTTTAATATATTTACTGTATATTACTGCACTTTGCTGTATTTTACTATATTTACTGTTTGTTACTGTACTTTGGTGTAATTTGGTTTACTTGCTGTATTTTACTATATTTACTGAATTTATTGTATAACACTGTACTTTAATGAATTTTACTTTATTTACTATATTACCGTATTTTGAAATATTTTACTGTATTTGATGTATCTGTATCTGTGTATGTATCTGTGGCCTATTAAGTAAACATGTGGTCTTAATGATGTTTTGGTTTATAGTCAGAGTTTTGATGTGGTATTGATTATATTGATATTACAATTCAAAATCAAGTTTCTGGTGCCAACCCTAACACAGACATTTGCAGAAAACAGACAATAAATGTTAAAAGATCAGCACACCTACTATTGAACGTTCTTACTTAGGTTTTAATATTATTTTCCAACTTTAACTATTTATTAACCATTTTGCTGACACTGATATTATTATTAGGTTAATAGTTATATAATTAATCATACTATTATTTTTTATTTTGTTATTATAAAAAGACAAAACAAAACCCTGCAAACTTGCTGCATTTTCAAACTAGCCGAGATAGGATGTAAAACTACGAACCTGGCAACCCTGTGGGCGTGGCTACATCTCAACACCTTTTCTCAAGCGGAACTCCTTATGACTCACAAATGCCTTAGAAAAACATGAAGTGGTACGGCCCTGGCCGTGATGGTGTTAACATGGAACATTCCAGTGTGTACATGTGATGTGACAGTTTTAAAATATATTTATATTATTCTGCACTTTTTACACCTGTGATTTTACACTTCATCAGTGTTTTTTCATAGTCTCCCATTAATATATGTCTATATATAATATATATATAATCATGATTAATAATAAATGTTTAATAATAGTAATGTATTTAATAAAAATATATTTTTATTCCTATATCTTGTATTTGTGTGTATTTGTTTTTTGTTTTTTTTTTATTTATCTGTAAGATTTATATAAAAATGTTTGTTAATGTGTGTGTTTGTGTGTGTTCTCGTAGTGGTGATCACTGACATTTTCCTCTTTGCTCCGGTGTTCGTTGTAGAAGTTAACTGGTCCACTGAGGCGTCCTCTCTGGCATCAGTGTACGAAGTCAATTCTCAGTGCACCTTCTCTACAGCGGCTCCATATAGTGGTTTCTGAGATGCTGCCTATATAAAATTGGTGTTAATGAATTGGAGTGAAGTTGATTATCAAGGTGTAACACATAATTGGGTGATAATTTTATATTACACAAACTTTATTAATATTTAATCATTAATATTTAATTAATGATTAATATTATTTTATAATAATAATAGTAATAATAATAATTTTTATAGTATATTATTATTATTAACTAGTAATTCCTAATAAAATATTTTGAATAATAATGTTTAAGTAATGTTTATTGAATATTTATTAATAATTAATAATAATAATAATTTCATTTATGTTTAAGCCTGTACCGCCCCATGACCATAAAAAAGAATCTGTTTGATCAGGGCCCCCAGACATGACATTGCTTGCGGCCCCAGAACTTCCAAATCCAGCCCTGACCATATTATCTGCCCTTTTGGACATCAGTTCCATCACATCCTTTGTTTTAAGCTACAACTGACTAGTGTGCTCACTTATTTATACATCTGGGTGGAGTTCATTCCAAACCTGGGGTGATCATAATATTAGGATTTGACTGTGTATATTGTATCAAAACTCTTATAAGATATTACCAGTACAGCCATGGCAAGTTCAGTCACAAGACATATCAATACACAAAAGGTGTGGCAACCGGCGTATAAGCAGGTGCTTTTTGAGGTGTCTTGTTATAACAAATTAACTGAATTGGTGTTAAATACTCGTTAATTAATTAACGGGATGCATTTGCTGCAGTGGTCCAGTACAATGTCAGGGTAAAGGCTTCTTTTATATTAGCCACTATGATAATGCCATCATGCAATCACGGCAGTACCACTTTCTCTAGGAGTGGGGAGAAATCCTCAAATTGTGCTGTACATGACCTTCCAGGACTGGAGTTGGACACCTCTGTCCTATAGTCTAACAGTGCTACTCTTGTAAGATGTACCACAAGTCAAGAATTAAAAGTGTGGTCTGCTGCCATCTGCTGACTCTGTTTGTTCTTACATATCTGTGAGGAGATCTGTGGAGAAATGACATCAGAGCAATAGAGAACTTGCCGAAGATGAAGCAACAGGAAAATGCCTGTAGACTGAAGTGATGCTCCATATGCAGGTAGACGGAGACTCATTTTAAAGCCGTCTTCCAGATGTTTTGCTTTGTTTCATGAAAGACTAGATCAGAGACTAGATCTTGTCCAGGACAGTTTGGTGGCTTCTCTGCTCTGGCTATGTCATCATTACCTTCTGAGGTGACTCAGGTGTGTTTGATCAGGAAGATCACCAGCACACAATAATACACCATCACCACATCAGTGTCACTGCAGTGCTGAGAATTACCGTATCTTCCATCCTGTCTGTAGTGTGTTTAATTCAGTGACCACTAGAGGGCAGTGTTGTATAATCAGCCATTAGACTCTTCCACTCCAACAGAACCAAACATTGTAAGGGGGCATCACTGAGAGTTTATCCTGAAATTGGGTTTAAAATGTCACCACCACTAATTTATATGTAAACAAGAAGAACAGAAAAGACAGAAAAAAAGACGTGTATGTATGTACACTTATGTACTTGTGTAAGTATCTGTATATGTATGTATGTACACTTATGTACTTGTGTAAGTATATGTATATGTATGTATGTACACTTATGTACTTGTGTAAGTATATGTATATGTATGTGTATGTATGCACACTTATGTACTTGTGTAAGTATATGTATGTGTATGTATGTACACTTATGTACTTGTGTAAGTATATGTATATGTATGTATGTACACTTATGTACTTGTGTAAGTATATGTATGTGTATGTATGCACACTTATGTACATGTGTAAGTATATGTATGTGTATGTATGCACACTTATGTACTTGTGTAAGTATATGTATGTGTATGTATGTACACTTATGTAATTGTGTAAGTATCTGTATATGTATGTATGCACACTTATGTGCTTGTGTAAGTATCTGTATATGTATATATGTATGCACACTTATGTACTTGTGTAAGTATATGTATGTGTATGTATGTACACGTATGTACTTGTGTAAGTACATGTATGTGTATGTACACTTCTGTACTTGTGTAAGTATATGTATGTGTATGTATACACACTTTTGTACTTGTGTAAGTATCTGTATATGTATGTATGTACACTTATGTACTTGTGT
>BRDA01008941.1:0-17305 GCA_036984385.1 Crenuchus spilurus
GTGCTGAAATTTTGTGAAAACAATCTCTAAACATTTCTAGCCAAGACTTTTGAGCCCAGAACTGAATAAACAGAGGTGTTGGCTTCACACTGCTCATTACAGTTTTTATAAATTGTATGTGGTTATATTTCTAAAGCTTAACTAATGTGACTTGATGTGTTTCACTCATTCAGTGGTTCAGTAGCGGAGAGCTCTTAATGGTTCTAAAGAAATAGTTGGACTGCAGTCAAAATCTCACCCTTTGTTTAGATTTCCACCACAGTGATTACTCATCACTTCCAGGAAACAGTAATGTAATTTAATCTATGCACATGTCTATGAGTATAAATTATTGATTATGGAGTGATCATTAAAATGATCTGATGATTAATGAAGACATTTTAATCATAATAACACTATGATCCTGTAAGCTGAAACATGATAGCAGGAAAGACATGGAGGATAGGAGGTCTCTGACCTGTCAGGCCATTTCTCATTGAGACATTATGGGCTCCACTCCAGTTTGTTTCTGCTGGTACCAGTCTCTGTTTTAAGTTAATCAGACTGGACAGATAATATCACACAGATGAGCTGCTCTAGGCTCCTGAGACCCAGCAATTAATTTTTGTACACTGTAGCGCACATTTAGTTTTTGCTTACATCTCTCATACTACTTTGTATACATGCCACTCTTCTAATCCTGATGTTTCTTAGAGAGGACAACCATAGCTTTAAAATGATGTCACATGTGTGGGGGTGTGGTTTTGAGGATTGCACCTTTTGGTATTTTCAACACGGCTGGCACCCCTGCAAAGCTCATTTTATGTAAGAAAGAAAGGTAAGCATGACATTTAAATTTAAAATGTTTTTTGATGTCATATCTTGATTAATTTTCCAAAATGAACATTTAATAAATAATTTGAGTGAGTTTTCAGAACTAAGCTTATTTAGTTTCACAGGGATCAGACATCTTTCAGAGTCAAGTGAGTCAGATAGGAGAGGGTGAGAACCCAGATTAGGATGACCAAGATGCAGGGCCAGATGTAGTGGAGAAAGACACAGAAGTGTTCACAGCTGAAGTGTACCATCATCCCATCTGCTCCAAAACCAACATGTAATGATCTGGGATTTTTGATTGAAAATGAAGGGCAGCATACAAGATTGTGTTCCAGTAAATTGATTTTACATCTGCTTCTTATAATAGTGTAGAAGTGTTGTAAGTGAAGTATCCCAGGTATCAGAGAAAATATATTATTTGTTAATTTTGCTAAATTGTTTTTTTGCCAATTTTTTTCCTGTCTCTTAGGTTCATGCCTGCATTGGAAGAAAACAGAATTGCAGATGATGGCACCATAATGACCCGTAGTAATTGGAGCCCACTGCAGAATTTGAAGCAAAACATGAACAAATAAAAATTTAGGACCTTTCCTTCTACACCAATCAGTGTATGGTACAGGATTCAAGTGCAGAATGCCTGGTTGCAACAGTAAAACTTATGTGAGATGTGTGAAGTGCCAAATGTTTTTTTGTGTCTCCAAAAAATCACAGTGCTTCCTTCATGAAATGAATGGATGAAATGGATGCTCTTGAATTTTGTTAATGTTTCACATTCATGATTAACGAAGTCCTATTGTGCACTGAAGTGCACATGTAAAATCTAAATAAAATTAGTTAAAAACAAAATAGTCTTTGCAATATGTTTGTTACCACTCCAACGCTTTATTTATATGAAAAAATCAAAATCAAAATATATATTTTTTCCCTGGGTCTCAGGAGGCTAGACTCTAATCTGAGTTTAAGACTGTTGAAGGTCTTTTGTTAGAAAAGAATTTGGATTATTACACTGTTCTGAGTTTATAGACTCACTCATATCATTCTTTGTTCAGAAATACACTACTGGTCAAAAATTTTAGAACACCCTAATTTTTCACATTTTGTATGTAAAATGATTGAGTTTATTGTCTCATTGCACTCTGAAATGAAAGCACAGGAGTTAAATAAGTGTGTACAGAAGAGAAAAAAGTCTTTTGTTTTTCATCA
Source organism: Crenuchus spilurus (assembly GCA_036984385.1). NCBI lineage: Eukaryota > Metazoa > Chordata > Actinopteri > Characiformes > Crenuchidae > Crenuchus > Crenuchus spilurus. The sequence goes on from BRDA01008941.1 coordinate 2,020, forward strand.
GGATAAGTTACTCTTTATTGATTTTTTTCCTTCATGGACTCCATAGAACAACACAACAGAATTTTTCTGGATAATTTTGGTGATTCTTGATTCATCAGCATGTTCATATCCATGTTCGTCAACATCGTTAAACGCTAAGAATATATTATACACAGTAAATACAGCACAACCCAAAGGCATCGAGAGTTTCACAAGACATATCAAACACCACTAACAACAGAGCAGTTCAACAGCATATTCGTTTAGGGAGAGAGGAGTGGGACAGAGCAGAGAGAGAGTGAGCGAGACACAGCAAAACAGGAAGAGAGAGAGGAGCACTGGTACACCTGTGGACTAAAGAGTCTGCAAATATCAGGCGAATCTGGGCCTGAGCATTTGATCATGTGACCACTGAGAAGCTCCCGACAGCAGTTTATTACATTATTATCAATTAAACACGCTGTCTGAATAATACTGACAAAAGCACACTGCTGTTCATCTGATGTTATAAAGCATCTTTACGTCTCTCAGACGTCTCAGAGCAGCTTATAAACGTCTGCATCAGCAAAGTTATAAGAATGGAAAATCTGTTGACTCAAAATATCACAACACAGACCACTGAAGACCTGGTCTGAGTGTGAGAGAACAATGTTAAATCTGCTATCTCAAATAACCACAAACACACAAACGTTTAGCAGATGTGCTGGTAGTACACTGGTAGTAATTAGCGTTACACACTGTACACCTCTGAAAATCAGAATATGGTGAAAAAGTGTTCATCATTTAAATGGTTGGTACGTTCGCCCCTCAGTGCTGAGGTCTTGGGTTCAAGCCCCCATTTGTATGAGTTTCCCCTCCCCCCACAGTCAAAAACATGGGGTTCAAGTGAATTGGGTACTTTAAATTATGTGTACCCATTGATGGACTGGCACCCTGTCCTAGGCTTGGCTAGGATAATTTCTCATGCCCTGCGCCCGGTGAGGAGGTAGGGGACTAACCACGATCAGGATTAAGCGGATGAGATGATGGATGGATGTTAAACTGTGATATATTTTATATTCATTAGACATAAGGTGACGAATTTAAAGTTTAAGAAGAGTAATGTACCCTAAACTCTAGAATAAAATATTCTAATAATTTGAGATTCTGGATCTGACTGTTTAGGGCATGTGGGTGCCCTAAGCACAAATGCTTTGTGTGCTCCCATCCTGCACGCAAGTGCCATGCACCGCCCTGTCAGATTGAAGCCCATAGAGGGTGAGGCCATTGTTTGGCAGACAGATGCATGTGTGAAGAAAAGGTTTTTGCTTGATCTATATGTGGGGGGGGGGGGGTTTAGGTGGTGCCCCCATTCACAAATGAGGCCCCACGCGCCGTGCGTAGTCCACTTATGCGGAGCATCGACCCTGGCACAGACTACTGAGGTCTATTGGGATGTTATTTCAGTATCCATTAGGTTATATTGTGTGCTTTGAGTCAAAAGGGTTTCTGTTCTGATGGCAGTGTGTCAGTATTATCAGCAGTAGAATAAAGAAGTGGAAGATACAGCATAAAAAGGCTTTTTAGCTTGAATGCAGGTTTCTGCTCATAATAAAAACACTAAGTCCTAATGTTGGGTATGTTTAACATAGCAACATAGCAGAAGCATGTTTTCCTGACGAATACATGCGATGAGCAAACTGCAGGAATATTTGCATCACTTTGTTAGCATTTAAACACTCTAGATAACACGCAAAGAGCCAAAACATTAAAACCATGCAGGCCAATATATTCCCACCGAGCCCTCTTACGTTGTTTCTTGGGAGCCCCCCTGCTGACCCAGTGCACCTCAAGAGCTTTGCCATTTTGGAAATACCCAAACCCAGTCATCACAATTTAGTCCTGGTCAAACTGGCTCGGTTTCTTGATGCTTGTCTATTGCTCAAAGTTTAAAGGTGGTTACAGAAGGAAGCTGTAATGCTGTTTGTCTATAAACTGGTCAGTGTTTTGGCTCTTCAGTGCTGGCACAGTATATATACATCTAACTCTATAATGTAACATTAAATCCAGAGGTGGGTAATCCAGGTCCAAAAAGTAAAAATATACCCGAGACACACGTGCAGTTGGAGCAAAATCCTGTGATGGATTTTTACTTTTTGGACCTGGATGACCCACCTCTAATTAAATTATATTGAATGGCATATACATACATAAATACATTAAAAATATATGTCAGTATATTTAGACGCAGATAAATGCATTTGTGCTTCAAACTCCTTTTGTTAAGTAGATTATAAAGAGTGCAAGGGAAGGAGGGTCTGAAACTGGCACTAGACTACCAACATCTCAACTCACAGGACTGGTTTCCCATGCGATGCCCAACTACACACACAGAAGTCCAGTCTTAAACAATACACTTTAGAGTTTTTACACTGAAAGCTTCTCACATTACAAAGAAACCAAAGAAAATACTGCTTAATGTCTCTGGACCCACCTTGAGTCATGTTTAAGCTATTGCTAACAGTAGAACTGGGCCCACTCTCAGACCAATGCTCTATCCCACCCAAGAAAAGAAAGAAAGAAAAAAACAAAAAAACAAAAATTAAATATATGAACGTATAAAATTCAGATACAACTTCAGTGAATATCTAACTCGTACCAAACCACTACAGGTAAAAATTCTCAAGGAACCACTTTAACTGGGTTCAGTGATGATCTGAGCATAATCATCTGTGAACAGAACTGACACTATGCTGGAATGATCCCACACACATCTTTAGGAAATATCTGTATATATTTGTTCATATTGATATTTTTACAGCACAGACAAATACATTCTCGCAGGTTTACTCTTACTATTGTCATCAATTTCAAATTTACATCATTAATACCAGCTCTTACCTCTCACTCACTGGAGTGTATTCATCTGATCATAACTAACTTTTTTAGATTTTATTTTTATTTTATACATCACAATAATAATGAACAGCACATTTAAGTTCCCCCGCATTCTCCCTCACGCCCTGATATCTCTCTGAAGTTATTGGCTCCCTCCCCGCCCTCCCCCCATCTTTTCATCCACAGACATATGCACAAACATACAGACAGGGAGAAGTGTAGGTGTACGGGTCAGGTTCAGGCACCACACTCCTTTAATCACACCATCACCCTCTTTCTGTGGAGGCAGAGAGAGAGAGAGAGAGAGAGAAGAGAGAGAGAGAGAGAGAGAGAGAGAGAGCGAAGGAGGTGAGGGAGAGGACAGTGAGAGAAAAAGAGAGAGGGAGGGGAGAGGAAGAGTGAGAAAGTGAGGGACATGCATAGAGGGAGGGGGAGAAAGAGGGAGGAGAGAGAGATGGAGAGGGGGGAGAGAAATAGAAAGAGCCGGTGGGAGGGAGGGAGAAGAGAGTGAGGGAGGAAGAAGAGAGGGAGGGAGGGAGGGAGGAAGAAGAGAGGGAGGGAGGGAGGGAGGGAGAAGAGAGTGAGTGAGGGAGGGAGGGAGAGAGAGGGAGTGAGAGAAAGAGAGGACGGGAAGGGAGAGTGAGAGAAAAGGAGGGATTGAGTGAAAGTGAGGGAAAGACAGAGAGGGTGGGGAGAAAGAGAGGAAATGAGTGAGAAGGGGGAGAAAGAGAGAGAGGGAGGGGAGAAGAAGAATGAGAGAGAATGAGAGAGAGAGGGAGTGAGAGAAAGAGGGTGGGAAGGGAGAGTGCGAGAAAAGGAGAGAGAGAGAGAGAGAGCGCAGTGAAAGAGAATGAGAGAGATAGAGGGAGTGAGAGAGAGAGAGAGAGGGAGGGGAGAAGAAGAGAGATAGAGGGAGGGAGGGAGAGAAGAAACAGGTAGAGAAGAAAAGGAGCAGGTGGAGAGGAAACAAGATAAGATGAGATCAGATGAGGAAGCCGTTGTAACAGCAGAATGATGGACTTTATTATGAGTCTAAATGAGAAACTGATGAGAAGCAGGAAAACAGCCTAAAAGAGTCTGATTAACATTGTCGTTCAGCTCTCAGCACTGACTCACAGAAACTAAAGCAGTGTGAGACACGTTAAACCTCCCACATCTCCACAGCAGTAATTACCACTTCTGCCTTCACACTCACCAGCCTCCATCTGCCTCTTCCTCACATCTGGTTGGAGAAAGAGGTGGGCGCCCCCTGCTGGTTGTAGCCGCCCTGCCCGTAGTCTCCCCCCTGGTTGTAGCCCTGCTGACTGTAGTCGGGTTGGTAGCCCCCCTGGGAGCCGGCGTAAGGGTCCTGCTGCCCGTAACCCTGCTGGCCGTAGGAATCAGGGGCCGGCTGCTTCTCCTGAGCGGGTGGGGGGCGCATAAAAGGGGCAATGATGCCGGTCTCCTTAAACACAAACCACAGATTGCCCGCCCACACGAAGAGATTCAGAAAGCCAAAGACCTAAAAGAAGGGCAGAGAGACAGTGTGTGTGACAAGACCTGAATCAGAGCCACACTGACATTACTCATATTTTAATATTTTGTTAATATTTTAGTTAATATTTTTGAACATATTTAGAAAAACTGGAATGAAGAACTGATGACTATACCATTCAAGATTATATAAACTAATATACTAATGATGGGAGATGTGCTAAGACGAGCTGACAGTGTGGCATAATACATTGAAACAATGATCAGTGATACTATAGTAACAGTAATAATGGAGGACCAGATAACAGGACCAAGACTAAGACCAGGTAACAGGACCACAATTAGGACCAGATAACAGGATCAAGACTAAGACCAGGTAAGAGGACCACAATTGGGACCAGGTCACAGGACCACAATTAAGACCAGGCAACAGGACCACAATTAGGACCAGGTAAAAGGACAATGATTAGGACCAGGTAACAGGACCACAACTAAGACCAGGTAACAGGACCATGATTAGGACCAGGTAACAGGACCAAAATTAGGACCAGGTAACAGGACCACAATTAGGACCAGGTAACAGGACACAATTAAGACCAGGTAACAGGACCACAATTAGGACCAGGTAACAGGACCACAATTAGGACCAGGTAACAGAACGATGATTAGGACCAAGTAACAGGACCACAATTAGGAGCAGGTAACAGGACCATGAATAGGACCAAGTAACAGGACCACAATTAGGACCATTTAGGCAAAGCAATGCGCAATATACTGTTATTCAATTTTCATATCTTCTTCTTCTTCTTCCGCCAGATTTTGACGCGCTTCTTGTCCCGCAGTTTTTGAGATATCGACACCGTTCCAACTCCAGATTGTTCGGTCCAATTGTGTGATTCAGGCTCATATACAGAATTTTGATTGGATTTGCGGTTTTGCTAAAAACTTCCTTAATCTGGGAATTTTTTCCCATAGAGAATGAATGGGGAGCAAAAATGCATGCTCATCTACTGTACTTCTGCTTGACCGATTCGCACCGTTTCAAATACACTATATCAGGGCAGGCCCCCGAGCACAAATTCACTGTTGTTTTGACCCGCACTCGTTTATTTGTCGTTTTATTGCCATCCCTTTTTTGTCCCATTGACTTCCATTCATTTTCACCCATATCAAATTCCAGGCTTCCTTTTGCCTTGAGAACCGCCTTGGGGCCCATAGCAACCGCCTTGGGGCCCATAGCAACCGCCTTGGGTGCCATAGCAACCGCCTTGGGACCCATAGCAACCGCCTTGGGATCCATAGCAACGGCCTTGGGGCCCATAACAACCGCCTTGGGGCCCATAGCAACCGCCTTGGGGCCCATAGCAACCGCCTTGGTAGCCATAGCAACCGCCTTGGGGGCCACAGCAACCACCTTGGGGGCCACAGCAACCACCACAGATACCACAGCATCACCTTACAAACCAACTGGGATACCTTAGCTTGTGGGCCATGTTAGCAATGTGCAACATCCTTCAGGTTTCCTTCAGGAAATGCACTTTTCTAGTTATTATTACTACCACTTCTGTTTCATTACTGTCACTATATGAATACACCTGAACACTACAACAGCATCATAGGATTGTGTGACTGTCAATCAAGAACTTATAAGAAGTTGACCAGAGGAAGTTGTGTCCATGTGAGTCTGGTTCTTTCCAAGGTTTCTTCCTCCAGCTCTGAGGGAGTCTTGGCACTGTCACTGTTGGTTTGCTCACTGAGGCTTTTGTGTTGTCTTATTACTAACTCTGTAAAGCTACTTTGTGACATCAGCTGTAAAAAGTGCCTTATAAATACATGTGACTTGACTTGATTAGGCTTTGAGTTGAGATTAAGGTTAGGATTAAGATTAGGTTTTGAGTTAAGATTAAGTTTAGGATTAGGTTTTGAGTTTAGTTTAAGGTTAGGATTAGGTTTTGAGTTGAGATTAAGGTTAGGATTAGGATTAGGTTTTGAGTTCAGAATAAGGTTAGGATTAGGATTTGAGAAGAAATTAAGGTTAAGATTAGGTTTTGTGTTAAGATTAAGTTTAGGATTAGGTCTTGAATTTAGATTAAGGTTAGGATTAGGTTCTGAGTTGAGATGAAGATCTTATAAGTATTTGAGTTGAGATTAAGGTAAAGATTATGATTAGGTTTTGAGTTGAGGTTAAGTTTAGGATTAGGTTTTGAGTTGAGATTAAGATCTTATAAGGATTTGAGTTGAGATTAAGATTATGATTAGGTTTTGAATTGAGATTAAGTTTAGGATTAGGTTTTGAGTTCAGACTAAGGTTAGGATTAGGATTTGAGTTGAAATTAAGGTTAAGATTAAGATCTGGTTTTGAGTTGAGATTAAGTTTAGGATTAGGTTTTGAGTTGAAATTAAGGTTAGGATTAGGATTTGAGTTGAGATTAAGGTTAGGATTAGGATTTGAGTTGATATTAATGTTAAGATTATGATTAGGTTTTGAGTTGAGGTTAAGTTTAGGATTAGGTTTTGAGTTCAGACTAAGGTTAGGATTTGAGTTGAAATTAAGGTTAAGATTAAGATCTGGTTTTGAGTTGAAATTAAGTTTAGAATTAGGTTTTGAGTTGAGATTAAGGTTAGGATTAGGATTTGAGTTGATAAAGTTAAGCTTAGGATTTGAGTTGAGATTAAGGTTAGAATTAAGATTTGAGTTGATATTAATGTTAAGATTATGATTAGGTTTTGAGTTGAGATTAAGGTTAGGTTCAGGAGCGTCTTAATATAAATAATAAATAAAAAGTGTGACTATGGCATATTTATTTGAATTATTCAGATATTTCACTACTGCTACTGGCATTCTGTACTGAACATTTACTGGACTCTAAATCCAGTGATGTGAGTTCAAATGTTAGTGGAATCTTACCAATCTATGCCAGCTGTTGGCATGTGGTTAAGGAAGCAGCCATGAGACCAGAAAGTTGCTGGTTTGATACACTAAACTGACAGGACACGACTGAGGAAAGACACCTAACCCACAACTGCTTGCTGGGCACCGTGGTGTGTGTTTCATGGCACTATAGGTCACTGTGTCACTTTCACTTTTTCAGAGTCTAGACTGAAAGGCTTGGATGTGTAGACTCACCACAGAGGTGTTGAGGCCAGACATGACGGGGTCATGAACTTCACGGCAGCGGGTTCCTCTGTCTTCACATGCCGAGACGAGGTCCAGCACCTTCTCAGGATCCGTGGCAGTCTTCACGTCTGATAAACCCTTCGCCCAGGCTGCCGAGCTCACCAGCCACATGAAGGTGAACACACATGTCACCCCAAAATCCTGAAACCAAGAAGGAGACATGACGACTGATCATTTGTTTAATGTTCTGTATTCTCACGGATCATTCAGAGGATTAAAGAGAACAGAGTGACTGACAGAAGGTTGAGTTTACAGATAATAATACTTTTAATGTGGGGATCTGAGTGGCTCAGCAGGCTAAGACACTGAAACTATGACCAGAGGATCGCAAGTTCGAATCCCGGTCATACTGTTTGCCACCAACTGCCGGGGTCCAAGAGAGCAAAAATTGGTCATGCTCTCGCTGGGCAGGTAGATGGCGCTCTCTCTCTCTCCCTATTACTCTCACATTGCAATGTCAGCTGGCTCAGGCATCTACTGATTGGTCCATTCGGAGCTGGGAATCCTGCGCTTTCCTCCGAGCATGTTGGCTCCCCAGTGACGGTAGTTAGAAAAGAGGTGGTGGCTGCATCACACGCAACGGAGGAGGCTTGTGCTTGTGTTCACCCTCCCAGAGTCAGGGGCATTGCAAAAGTGATGGGGAGAGTCCTAATGGAGGGGATGGGTTTTTGGCTACTACTACATTGGGAAGGGGATACAAAAGTAAAAAATAAAAAATACTTTTAATGAATGGGGAGAACTCACGATCAAAGGTCCCTTGTTGTTCTCACGGTATTTCTCAAAGGCAAAAACATAGACACTAAGAGCTGCCATGGAGTACAGAAAGGCAAAGACACCGATGGTGACAAAGAACTCAGCGGATGAGGAGTAATCGCCCACAAGGAAGAAACGGTCCCTTCCTCCCCCCGAACAGGAAGGGGCATCAAAGTAGACCTGGTGGAGCCTGGAGGAACGTAAAGAAACGAGTTTATTAACTATTTATGGTTCAATATCTAAATGATTAAATATATTTACGATGAATGACTAAAACAAAACACTACTTAATTACACAGCTCTGGAAAAAAACATCTGCAGATGGTTTGAGTAAAATTAGCATTTTTGTTTTATTCTCTAAAATACCTACAATGTTAATACCAAAATATTCTAATTTTAAGCAGAAAATGAACAACTGGTCAAACATTTTAGTGTTTTTAGACCTTGAATAATACAAAGAAAACAAGTTGATATTGATTAAATATAGTACTAAGTTTCAGGAATGAAGATCTGGTGAATAAGCCTTATTTGCTAATGTTCTCCACCAGTTCTGGGAGACTAGGGTGAGGTACAGTCTTGAATTCTGCTGTTCTTTTCAGCAGTTCAGAATCTCCACAAACCTGAAGGGATATTCAAACTTCACATCTATTTTCAGGTCACTCTCTGATCTGTTTTTGCACTCCACGCTCATGCAGAACTGACCCGAGTAGCTCCCACAGGTGGAGAATGCAAAGATGGCGAACACCTGAAAGCAGAGGAAGCAGAGTTTGGTGGTCAAACACTTCAGAAACAGACTCAATCCCAGCTGTCTCTGACTTTACATCTACTCTAACACACCACAACCACATCAGTGTCACTGAGAATGATTCACCAGCTCTGTGTTGGTCCTGTGGGCATTTTTGTTGTGACTACTCGGTGCTTATGTTACATGTGTGAGACAAATTATTACATTTGTATTAATCTGCACATACACCTCAAACACAGGCTTATATACAGGATGTAAAACACACTCTGTGTCCCGTCTCTGATATGATGGACCATCAGTACATTAACCTGAGAAAAGCCTCTGTGCACATTGATGAACAACATCATGGGGCAGATATGATGTTTTCCTGGCCTGGTGTAAATCTGTAAGCTTGACTCACTCAGAGATTATTGGGGGGGGGGGGGGGGTTGGCTGTAAATGGTGGGATTGAATGGAGACTGGAGTTATTAAATTTCACAGAGATCTCTGACCATCTGTCACACCATGGAGCTGGACTCCTGTCAGATACGGCCTCACCCGCCACCATAGGAGATCAGATATCTCTGCCAAAGCCCTTCAAAGCAATGAACTAAACCAGGTGACCACAACCAGACCAAACCAATCAAAAACAGACATGGAGGTGATGGACTGGAATGTACTGGAGATGGACTGGAGTGTGTTGGAGGTGCACTGGAGTGTGTCAGAGATGGATTGGAGTATTGAAAAGATGGACTGGAGTGTGTTGGAAATGGACTGGAGTATTGAGAAGATGGACTGGAGTGTGTTGGAGATGGACTGGAGTGTGTTGGAGATGGACTAGAGTGTGTTGGAGATGGACTGGAGTATTGAGGAGATGGACTGGAGTGTGTTGGAGATGGACTGGAGTATTGAGAAAATGGACTGGAGTGTGATGGAGATGGAGTTGAATGTGTTGGAAATGGACTGGGGTGTGTAAGAGATGGACTGGAGTATTGAGGAGATGGACTGGAGTATTGAGGAGATGGACTGGAGTGTGTTGGAGATGGATTGGAGTATTGAAAAGATGGACTGGAGTGTGTTGGAGATGGACTGGAGTGTATTGGAGATGGACTGGAGTGTGTTGGAGATGGACTGGAGTGTATTGGAGATGGATTGGAGTGTGTTGGAGATGGACTTGAGTATTGAGTAAATGGACTGGAGTGTGTTGGAGATGGACTGGAGTATTGAGAAGATGGACTGGAGTGTGATGGAGATGGAGTGGAATGTGCTGGAAATGGACTGGGGTGTGTAAGAGATGGACTGGAGTGTGATGTAGCTGGACTGGAGTATTGAGTACATGGACTGGAGTATGATGTAGATGGACTGGAGTGTGTTGGATGTGCACTGGAGTGTGTTGGAGATGGATTTGAGTATTGAAAAGATGGCCTGGAGTGTGTTGGAAATGAAATGGACTGGAGTGTGTTGGAGATGGACTTGAGTATTGAGAAGATGCAGGCGCGTAATTTGCGGGGGGGATAGGGGGGTTATGACCCCCCCCAATAATCTGATCCAATCATTATAACCACCCCAATAAAGTCACATAATTTAAATTTACAAAAACATCTTTCATGAATAACTTGTTAATTTTCTTTATTCATGATCAATTTTGGGTAAAATACTAGCATGTTTAATCATTTGCTAAGGTATCCCCCCTTTCCCCACAAAAACTTAGTATCACCCAACCCTGTTATTTTGGCTGTTTTGCTACAAGGATTAACTTTAGCTAACGTAGCGTTAACGCCATAGACACAGGTTGAGGTAGCCTAGCCAGGGCAAAAACTTCTGCGAGCAAAAACTTTCTGATATCCATCTACAGGAGTAGCAATGTTTGACTCAGTCAAGAATAATATATGATATTATATACCGGTAAGTATTCAGCAAGTTGTTATGGATTAACGTTACGCGCTCTCTCTTTCTTTCTTTCTCTCTCTCTCTCTCTCTCTCTCTCTCTCTTTGTCTCTGTGTGTGTGTCTCTCTCTGTCTCTCTCTGTGTGTGTGTGTGTGTCTCTGTCTGTGTGTCTCTCTCTCTCTCTCTTTCTCTCTGTCTGTGTGTCTCTCTCTGTCTCTGTGTGTGTGTGTGTGTGTGTGTGTGTGTGTGTGTGTGTGTCTCTCTCTCTCTCGCTCTCTCTCTACACGTGAATAAATTATCATATTAAGTAGCTATGTGTGCATTTTGTAGTGTATTCTACGTAGACTTAAAAATCTGAAATGTTTTTTTTTTACTGGTGAAATTTATACTGGGGCACTGCAGATACAGGGGTATGTGAACCAGTAAAATATGTCTGGCAAAGCCCCTCTTCCTCCTAAGCTGACAATGAGTCAAAAGAAAAAAAGATAAAAGTGGTTATTTACGCACACAGTACTGTACAATACCTGTAATATGTTATAAACTAAACCCATTAAACAAGTATATAGTTTTACTCAGTGAATACACACATAACTTTTTATGTATTTAGTTATTAATAACTAATATTAGTACTGATAACAGGACTGAAGATGAGAGTCCCATAAATGTCCAGGATGAGACTTATTAACACATCAAGTTAAAACCTTTTTCTCTACAGAACGTGTTTAATAGTAAAGCGTTTAATGTTTAATTAAACTCTCACATGCTCGGTGGAGATCAGACTGCTGTAAAATATTGTATTTATTATATTTGGCAAAAGAAAGAAGAAAGTTAAATAAATACATAGTAAAAGCATTACAATGTATTTCTACTACGGTTAACCCAAAATCTCCTGAATCCTTTTAGATGTAAATGATTTAATAAATAAAAAAAATAGGCAGACAGCTCAACCCCCCCAATGTTGGACCCAAAGTTACGCCCTTGAGAAGATGGACTGGAGTGTGTTGGAGATGGACTGGAGTGTGTTGGAGATGGACTTGAGTATTGAGTAAATGGACTGAAGTACTGAGAAGATGGACTACAGTGTGTTGGAGATGGACTGGACTATTGAGAAGATGGACTGCAGTATTGAGGAGATGGACTTAAGTTTGCTGGAGATGGACTGGAGTATTGAGGAGATGGACTGGAGTGTGTTGGAGATGGAATGGAGCTTGTTGGAGATGGACTGTGGTATTGAGGACATGGACTTACATTTGCTGGAGAAGGACTGTTTTGGAGTATTAAAGAATGGACTGGAGTATTGAGGAGATGGACTGAAGTTATAGAGGAGATGTGATAGTGGTTGATAAAACTTAGTCATGAGAAACATGATGTAGAGATGTGGTCGTAGGTCTGCAAAAAAAACCTGGTTCTTCTGCTAACCTTATTTAATACCTCATGTATTCATATTACAAAGATGAAGATTGTCACTTTAAGGCTTCTTGACAATCTTGGCTCCAAGCAGAAGATGTAGTGACATTCAAGCCCCACCAGATGCCACTATAACCCCAAAAACACAGCTCCTCCCCTCTGTTAGACCTTCACATATCAACACTTTAGGGGTTACATACTGGACTCCTATACAGTGACACGTAACCTGAAACTGAAGCCAGTCTGGTGGTGTATCTTCAGATGACAGACTGCATTAGATGTATGTAGTATTTAGTAAACAGTCTTTGCTTACACAAGCAAACACCTGGCCTATGAGTCATAAGAGGATGTATAAGGAGATGAGTAATCTCAAATATAAAGAGATGCATTATCTAAAGCAGCCAGTAAACATGCTCATTTAGTGCCAGGAGTCTCTGCAGTCGTATTACTAGAATTCATGGAAAAACAGAATGTGAATATAAAAGAACAGAATATGACTAGACTAGAATGTTAAATACATATCAGATTCTGGATGGCAGCACTAACATACACCTGAAAAATGAGAGAATCTGAGTTTGTACCACTGGGCACAAATAAATGAGCACTTACCCATTCCAGGACTTTGATGAAGCCCAGGGGCACCTTCAGCACTCTGAACTGCCCGTTGGCAACCATCTGTGAACAGAAAAACAGCATTTCAAGTTTAGTAGCTGGAAACCATACAATAAACAAATAAACATTAGACTGAGTGTATAAACGTGAGGAAAGTCATGTAAGGCTGCTCATTACAGTTTGTGATGTTACAGTTTACAGGACTCCAAGCTGATTATAATCATTCTAATATTAAAAAGGATCTTCATAGACTTCCATAATCTCAATCCCATCACATCAAATTGTAGACAATGTTACACAAAGATACACGTTTAGACTGAACAGCACAGACCAGTCTTATAACCTTACAGATACGAACAGACTGTAGATCTGCAACGTTCATCGGACAACTTTGTTAATATGAGTTATTTTGTTGTAACAGTACAAGATGTGAAGCTCTGAAATATATTAGACCACAAGAGAACAGTCAGATGTTGGATGTGTGAGAAATGGGCAAGTGTGGTGAGGTGTTGACTGCATCAGAGCATCTCTGAGACAGTTAGATTCTCCTGGTCAGTAGTGGTGAGTATTTACTGACATCAGCCTCCAGATCTCAGTCTGAGCATCTGTGGAATGTCCTAGAACATTATACGATCCACGATGACACCATCTCACAAATATCAGGACTTACAGGACCTGCAGGACCTAAAGTCTGACACTACAGCACTTATTAGTATTTTTGTTGATCTTAGTATATTATTATGTTATTATTGCTTTGCAAGCAATGCGCAATATACTGTTATTCGATTTTCATATATTCTTCTTCTTCTTCTTCCACCGGATTTTTGATGTGCTTCTTGTCATGCAGTTTTCGAGATATCGACACCGTTCCAACTCCAGATTGTTCGGTCCAATTGTACAGAATTTTGATCGGATTTGCATGCTCATCTACTGTACTTCTGCTTGACCGATTCGCACCGTTTCAAATACACTATCAAGGCAGGCCCCCGAGCACAAATTCACTGTTGTTTTGATCCGCACTCATTTATTTCCAGGCTTAATAAATTCCAGGCTTCCTTTTGCCAAACAACAACCAAAATTGATATACTACATCATGGCAGGTAACAGAGCTCTAGTCCAGAGCCATACTGACCCGCACTCCTTTTTTTGTCATCTTTTCTTCCATCGTTCCTCCCATTGACTTCCATTCAGTTTCACATATACTCAAGCCACAGAGTTTCTGTGTCCCAACAGCCACCAACATTCATGTACTCCATCAGGACAGATAACAGAGCTCTAGTGCAGGGCCATAATGACCCGCACTTCTCTTTTTGTCATCTTTTCATCCCTTGTTCTTCCCATTTTCACATAGAGACATGGCAACCGCCTTGGGGTCCATAGCAACCGTTTTGCGTGCCATAGCAAAGGCCTTGGGTGCCATAGCAACCGCTTTGGGTCCCATAACAACCGCCTTGGGTCCCTTAGTAACGGCCTTGGGGCCCATAGCAACCGCCTTGGGGCCCATAGCAACCGCATTGGGGCCCATAGCAACCGCCTTGGGGCCATTGCAACCGCCTTGGGACCCATAGCAACCGCCTTGGGTCCCATAGCAACCGCCTTGGGTCCTATAGCAACCGCTTTGGGTACCATAGCAATGGGCTTGGGTTCCATAGCAACCGCCTTGGGTGCCCATAGCAACCGCCTTGGGGCCCATAGCAACCGCATTGGGGCTCATAGCAAACGCCTTGAGGCCATTGCAACCGCCTTGGGGCCCATAGCAACTGCTTTAGGGACCATAGCAACCGCCTTGGGTCCCATAGCAACCGCCTTGGGTCCCATAGCAACCGCCTTGGGTCCTATAGCAACCGCTTTGGGTACCATAGCAATGGCCTTGGTTTCCATAGCAATGGCCTTGGGGGCCATAGCAACCGCCTTGGGTCCCATAGCAACCGCCTTGGGGGCCATAGCAACTGCCTTGGGGCCCATAGCAACCGCCTTGGGTCTTATAGCAACCGCCTTGGGTGCCATAGCAATGGCCTTGGGTGCCATACTTCTCCTGAGATCGCTACCTTGCTGTGGTGGAGAAGCTTGAGAGAACCTTTGAATCTAAGAGTGATACCATCTAGAGCTATGCTCCTGGTAGGGCCACCCTTGATGGTAAGGTCGAAGAGGAGGTTCCAGACAAAGAGTGATCACACTCCCCATCCAACGGGACCTGGAACTGTGGGCTGCAACACGGTTCGTACAACTGATGGCTTCACAACAGCTGGAAGACAGTTAACGAAGCCAACTTCTCAGCCAGTCAACTTTAAATGTTATGTCTCACTTGGCAAGTTATCAATACTTAGTAGTGAATTGGAAAGACTGAACATCAGCATTTGTGGATTGTCTGAGAATAAGTGGTCAGGCACTGGAC
>BRDA01008941.1:17654-30837 GCA_036984385.1 Crenuchus spilurus
CAGAATGCGACTTGGTACGACTACACACTAGCCGTCAGGACTGCCGACGTGCGACGACTGACATGTTTAAAGAGTCGTCGACCTAGTCCACACTCCCTTTTGGGTAGAGGTCGCACCAATAGGTGTTAACCAGTACAACATGGTCCCAAGAAAGGAGACTTGCTCCAGTGCAAGAACTACAGGACCATTGCACTGGTCTCACATGCTAGCAAGATCTTGTTGAGAGTGATATTAAAATATATGCAGTCTAAGCTGGAAGAGGTGATTGCCCAAGAACAAGCTGGATTTAGACCAAGAAGAGGTACTCGGGATCAGATCACAAACCTCCAGATCATCTTGGAGAAAACAAGAGAAAGGAACCAGGAACTGTATTTCAGTTTTATTGATTTCACAAAGGCATTCGACATGGTACAACATGACCAATTGTGGATAACCACGCTGGAGATGGGTTTTCCCTCACACCTGATCCAGCTGCTGAGAAATTTGTACAGTCAGCAGCGTGCAGCCGTCAGGACTGCCGATCACACATCAGCATGGTTCAGCGTAAGACATGGAGTCTGTCAGGGATGTAACCTCTCACCATGTTTATTCAACATCTTAGGAGAACAAGTGATGAGGAAAGCACTACAGGGATTTATGGGAGGGTTCAAGATTGGTGGAAGGACTATTAACAATCTCAAATATGCAGATGACATTGTCTTATTGGCCACATCAAAAGAACAATTAGAAGAGCTGGTGAGTCACACTGAGAAGGCTGCAAAGGAATATAACATGCAGATCAATGCAGCTAAAACAAATGTGACGGCGAACACTGAAGATATACTGAAGATCACAGTCGAAGGAAGACTTCTGGAGCAAGTAGACTCTTTCACGTATTTGGGATGCAGAGTAACAAAAACTGCAGACTGTGCCAGTGAAGTGAAGACAAGAATGGCCATGGGCATGTTGGTGATGGTCAAATTCGCCAAAGATGTGGAAAAGCAAGTCAATTAGCACCAACACCAAACTAAGACTGATGAAAGCATTGGTCTGGCCAGTAGCTACATATGGATGTGAAACCTGGACACTGAAGAAAGAGGAAGAAAGACATATTCAGGCTTTTGAGAACAAGTACATCAGGAAGTTGCTGAAGATCTCATGGATGAAGATGATGACCACTGAGCAAGTCTATGAGATGGCTAGAACTCAAAAGGAGTTACTGATGCACGTTAAATCCCGCAAGTTATGTTACTTCGGTCATGTGAAGAGGCATGCACATGAGAGCATTGAAGGAAGTGTTATGACTGGTCTTGTGGAGGGAGTCCGAAGACATGGAAGACCAAGAATAACCTGGATGGATAACATCAAGACGTGGACTGGATTATCAGGTGCTAGCCTGCTACAAGCAACCAGAGACAGATGGCATTGGAGAGATGTGACTCGTCTGTGCAGCCTACCATCACGAAGCGATGACGGCGTGTGACATGACATGACATGGGTGCCATAGGAATGGCCTTGGGTGCCATAGCAACAGCCTTGGGTGCCATAGCAACTGCCTTGGGGCCCATAGCAACCGCCTTGGGGCCCATAGCAACCACCTTGGGGGCCACAGCAACCACCATAGATACCACAGCATCACCTTACAAACCAACTGGGATACCTTAGCTTGTGGGCCATGTTAGCCAATGCACTTTTCTAGTTATTATTGTTGTTGGTTGTTGTTAGTATATTATTAGTAGTAGTAGTTGTATATTATTAATATTACTATTGTTAGTATATTATTATTACAATGCTAATAGCACTAACAATGCTAACGGCACTAACAGTATGACTGGCGCTGCTCATGCAGAGCTGACCAGTGAACAGCTACCACGCACAGTCACAGAGACAGATGTGAGGATAATATTTAAAAAGGTGAATATTGGAAAAGTGACAGGACCCAACGGCCTCTCTGCCTGTGTTCTCAAAGCCTCTGTAGACCAGTGAGCTTCTGTATTCACCACAATCTTCAACCTCTCTCTGGTGCAGGGTGTCATACCAACCTGTATTAAACAATCTGTCATTGTTTCTGTACCAAAAAAACCCCAGTCAACCTGCCTCAATGACTACCGCCCTGAAGCCCTCACATCAGTCGTGATGAAGTGCTTTGAGAAACTAGTCAGAGATTTTCACTGCCAGACTTCACTGACCCACTCCAGTTTGCATGTCAGCTAAACCACTCTACAGATGATGCCATCACACACCTGCTCCACACAACACTGACACACTTGGATGCGAGATGGGGTAATTATGTGAAAATGCTGTTTGCTGACTACAGCTTGGCAATTATCACAATTATGCCCTCAAAACTCACCTCCAAGTTGGTACAGCAGGGGCTCTGTGTCCCCCGTCCCTGTGTCACTGGATATCCAACTTCTTGACGGACAAAACACAAGCGGTGCGGGAAGGCAAACATGTCTTACCCACCTTCATCCTTAGCAGAGCTCCCTGACCTGCAGACCATCTACAGAAAGCATTGCTGGACTAAGGCCAAAAAGGTACTGATGGACACTAGCCACCCCGTCAATCGACTCTTCTCTCTGCTGCCATCAGGGAGGCGTTTTCATTTTCGTTTCCCTGAACGCTAACAGAGAGGTTGAGAAGGAGTTTCTATCTGCAGGCAATCTGAACTCTGAACTCTGAGCAATACCACAGAAATGCCCCCACTTCATAAACTAGGCAAACACACACAAACACTTTGAACTGAACTCTGAACCGAATTCTGGACAATAGCAACAAACACACATGTACACTTCAACTCTACCATACAACTACACCACACCACCAATGTTTATTATTTAACCATCCACATACACATGTATATTTGTATATATTGTATTTGTATATTTGCACATTATCTGCACATGAACCTCTTCTTCCATATATCTGCCATTTTATCATTTATTATAGTTCTTAATGTCTGACCTCCTCTCTGTAGGCCTCCTTGTCATTGTCAACAAGGAGTCATTGGAAATCAGGCCCACAATTGTGTCATCTGCAAATCTGATAATGATATTGCAGCTATCTGCCGTGCAGTTGTGAGTGTACAAGCAGTACAAGAGCACACAGCCCTGATGAGCACCGGTGTTAAGGGTCAGTGTGGTTGAGGTGATGTTGCTCATCCTAACCACCTGGCGTCATCCTGTTAGGAAGTTCAGGATCCAGCTGCACAGAGAGCTGTTCAGATCAAGATCCCAAAACTTAATGTTGAGCTTTGAGGGAGCAATGGTGTTGAATGCTGAGCTGTAGTCCACAAACAGCATTCTCACATGTCCTTTTTATCCAGTTGGAAGGGGGCAGAGTCAGGGCTATTGGTAGTGGCAAGCAGATACAGTTGGGTGCCAGTCATTTAACCCCCTAGTTTCTGAGGGCATTTCAGACACTATGTAGTCTGACATGGCTTGAAGTTTTTACAAATTACACCCATCTAAAATGATTTTTTCCCCAAAGTGTTACATAGACTTCTGTTCAGCACAAACTTAACCATGTCAAAACAGTAAGAGTGTCAAAAATCTATATTTTGATTAAATTTGCCCTAAACTTAGACTTTCCAAAAACCTATTGTCAGATGTGCTGAAATTCTTTGAAAAAACACTCTAAACATCTTTAGCCAAGACTTTTGAGCTCAGAACTGAATAAACAGGTGTTGGATACAGACTCATCATTACAATTTCTCGAAATTGTATGTGGTTTTATTTCTAAAGCTTCCAGAGACATCCTTTGCTCTGTTTATAAGCCAGGTCTAGGTTAAACAGTAGTCCCATGTCTCTCACTGCAAACAGAACCATGCACTGAGTTCACTGATTTTACTGTCCAAGGACTGTACATTTGCCAGTAGTATGCTGGGGACAGGGGGTCAATTAGCATGCCATCTCAGTCTGACCAGCACGCCAACTCTAAGACCACTTTTCTGGCCTCGGCTAGCTTGCCCACAATGAGTTCACTCCAGAACGTCCAGTCACGATTGATGATCTGATTTCCAAAAGTGTCAAAGGTGCTAGCAATATTTAGTGCAAAGAAAAAAGTTAAAATAAACATAAAACTAACAAAAAAATTAATAGGAATTCAGGGAGCTCACAACACCGCAGCCATACTCAGCACCACCTGAAGCTGAGGTAATTCAACTGCAGATGAATTGAAATATACCATAAATATCCTTCTCCAGAGAGGAGCTGTGATTTACTTCAACTTTGTAAATCACCAGACATGACGTTGACTATAATTTGTGCTTAAACCAGAACTGATAACGGACTCGTTTTAGCATTAACTGATAGGACAAAAAACCTCCCCATCCTAAATCTACACCTACAGTGTCCAACATCACATAAAATGTTGGATGCTCATGATGTTCGGGCCCTCAAGTGGCACTTCAATAAAAACAGGCATGATTTTGTAATGGAAATCACTACATGGGCTCAGGAACACTTCCATCGGTCCCTGTGAACAGTTTTCTTTGCAATCCACAAATGCAAGTTAAAGCTATTTCATTCAAAGAAGAAACCTTATGTCAACACAATGCAGAAATGCTTCTGTCTTATTTGGGCCAAAGCTAATTTAAACCTAATTATTTCTCTTTATTGTTTTTCTTCTTTCTTTTCTGAGGAAATGCCCACTGATGGTAAATTAATGGCTGGATTCTACTGCTAGCAATCAGTGTTCACCTATATGTACCTCTGCCAACTTCTGACCCACATCATTACCCACCAACATCAATTACACTGAGGTAGAAATGGACTCGTGCTAGCAATAATCAGACTGATACTTCCAGGCTGATGCACTGTTAGCCCAGATTGATGCATTTATCACTCTTATTAATATCATTACTGTTTTACACTACAGCACAATGTCAGACTTAACTGATGATGTACATTTCTATCAGTAGTCTAATCAGAGGAGGATGGATCCCCTTTGCAAGACTTGATTCCTCCCAAGGTTTCTTCCACCAGCCTCAAAAGTTTTCCCTTGCCACTGTCATCTTTGGCTTACTCGCACCCAGTTTTGAGTTTTGATTCAAATTGTCTGATGCTAATTATGTAAAGCTGCTTTGTGACAACGTTCATTGTAAAAAGCACTATATAAATAAATTGATTGATTCATTGATTGGTGTTTCATATGTTGTTACTAAAAGTGTTGATTTTTAATGTCTGAGTCCAGAACAAATAGAACTGAGCACTGAGGTTCTGTCTTTCTGAAGACACCCTCTAGTGGACGTAATCTGAGTGCATTTGGCATTTTATGTTAGTGTAGTTACTGTAGAAAACCTTAAGGTTCACTGTAGATTCAGTCAGAAAATCTTAAAGGTAGAGTAAGGTTTGAGAGTTTAAGAAAACTAACAAAATATTTAGAAACAAAATAATATATGTTTATGTTTTTATAGAAGTAACACTTATTATCAATACTCAAGACTGGAAATCAATACCACAGTGTCACATTATTGCAATATATCAGTATAATGGTGGCATATTGGTTGGCATGGTGTGGTGGGTAGAAACACTGCCTCCCATGTGGCATCCTGGGATTTAAACCCCATCCTGGGCAAACACACCACATTAAACCAAACTAGACTTTGGGCAAAGCTCCTAGTGCTCCATATTTACCTAAAACACACGCACGCGCGCGGTCGCGCGCGCACACACACACACACACACACACACACACACACCCCACATCAGTAAACTGATCAGGTAAATGTGCTAAAATGTGTATTAAAAGCTGAACTTCCCTTTTAAGACTCAGATCCTAAACAACAACAAATGTGTGTGAGGGTGGAGATGTGTGAGAGGCTAATTATATATTCAGATAGCGAATGTGACGTCAGAGGGAGGATCAGCAGATGACAGCCTCACTCTTCTAGATAATAATAATAATTATAATAATAATAATAATAATAATAATAATAATAATAACAATAAGATGCTAAAACACACTTTAAACACTGAGTGTTATTCAAATGGCCTCTTTATTAAGAAACAGCAGCAGCTCTCCTGCACATCCATCAGGCCAACAACATTTAAACATCTCTGATCTCCATCAGCTGAGAGCTACATGTCTGATCTCCATCAGCTGAGAGCTTCCTTCGAGTGGAGGCAGAGACTGAGTCACAGCAGCAGCCAAAGTCAGCTGCCATTTTACACACAACAGTGTAAGGCCTGGTGTGTTTTTACCATTAACCATCAAACACCATGACAGCAGCTAGTGGAAACCAGCACAACCTCAGCCTGTACATCGTATCGTGACCTCCTGAAACAAACTAAGCGACTGTTTTACAGTCAGACTGAATATCAGCACATTGCCATCATCATCATCATCACCATCATCAACACCATCAGTATCAGCATCAGCACCACAAACGTCATTAATTAACATTTGTATTAAATCACAGACTGAGGATGCTCTCTGAGGCCGAAGTCAACATCCGCACCAGCCCTCGAGATGAGCAGACGGTCAGGACCAGCAGGGCAGTTCTCTTCATTTACACCCAGAATGCCGTTTAGGATATAAAACAAAGCCCGGGATTAACACACCGCGTCCAGAAACGTCTTTGTGCCCGAACGCCCTTACCTGGTTTACAATCTCCATCTTGACTGCTGGCTTATAGAGAAGCGGAACAGAGATGAGGAGGAGGGAGGAGAGAGCAGCAGGAGAAACAGCCCACACAGCTGAGGGGGGGCAACACCGTCACCAGAATAGCCTGATTGCGTCATACGCTGCTAAGATGAGGAGGAGGAGGAGGAGGAGGAGGAGCAGCATCCTCAGGTTGGACAGACAGAGAGAGCAGGTCAGTGTGTAAAGTGTTTAACTGTGTGTAGACTTTACACAATAAACAGATTCTTCTGGCTATTTAGCTCCTCCTTCTCTTGTGATTTTTCAGTCTATATGAAGATATTTTATATGAGTCCACCAGTTCAGCAAGACCAAACCTGAGAGCTTGGTTCTGTTAGTTTGGGTGTATATCAACACTTACAGTAACTGAAGATGTGACACATGGTTTATTTGAAGCAGCTAGAGCCACCTTTCTAGCTGAAAGAGTCCTAAAATAAGAAAACAAGTACAGTGGTACCTTGGGATTTGAGCAGACAAACATACAAATTTTTAAAGATACGAGCTTCGACTCCATCCGTATTTTTGTTCAAGATCCGAGCGAAATTTCAAGATACGAGTACACCTGCATTTCATTCTTTCTGACGTGTTACCCTCAGAATCAAGTCCACTCTCATGCACTGTACTCCTTCTTGCATACTTTTAGGAAAAAAAATTTATAGTAAAAATGTTTTAAACTCTTAAACCTATTTAATTTTAATAACATACATACAGTAATTATGTACAAAATTTGATTGTAAAAATGCTTTAAACTCTTACATCTAGATCATTTTAATAACATACATACAGTAATTATGTTAAATACTGTTAATATTATTTTGTGCAGACCCATCATCCACGTATGTGCACGCCGGCCGTGAACATAGATATGGAGACTTACTGCTGCTTCTGAGTGAAAACTGTTTTGTACTGAACTGCAAAGAACGAACCATGGCATCCCATTCTTCAGTCAGTTGCTGAATTTCTTGGCAGCAGTCAGATGCTGAAGTGAAATGGAAGAAGAGAGATTTTACTGTACTGTGCGCACTACACATCTATGCAGTACCGTGTGCATCGAATTCCCCGAGAATTTAAAATGCTACAGCGAGAATTCCCCAAAAAATATTTTACACTAATATTTATTGAAATCTGAACTTGAAATATTTTGTTATGCATTGGTAAAGTATATACAGTATGTGTGTTTCTTAATCCAAAACATGTATTTTTGTCCATAATTTAGGATGGTTTGGGGATGTTTCACAGGGCTGGAACGGGTACTTCAGTTATTTTAGATTGAATTTTGTTGGAGAAATTTGTTTGATATACGAGTTGACTGACTTACGAGCTCTGGTACAGAACAAATTAAACTCGTATCTCAAGGTACCACTGTATATATTTTTAATGTAAATTTCTCTCTAATAAGCTGATATTTTAATGTAAAAATAAAGATTGATAAAAAGTACATCTGGTTTAAACAAAATATTTTAAAAAGGAAAATCCAGCAAACCCCCCTCCCACCGTTGCTTCAAAAATGGAATAATCCTGTCCCTTTTTTTCCCCCTCCACCAACTCTCTTCCTGAAGCTGCAGCACACTCAGTGCCAGTGAGTTCAGTAAGTGATGTTAGTTCTGATGATGGTTTCAGTCAGTCAGTCACATGATCATTAACAGTACTGATCATGTTTACTGAGTCACACATCACTCTTTATGTTAACAATGTTAGTTAGGGGTTACATACATATCTGATTGTTTTTCTAGGAGGCTAATGTTGCACTTTGCTGGTTGTCAGCCAGGATTTGTCCACTGTATAGAGTTAATGTACCTGGTAGAGCCAAGCTAGACTAGTCCTATCTGTATCAGCTTATTAATCTGATAGGATAAGAGATGAATAGTAACGAAGTAGAACTACTTCACTATTGTACTTAAGTACTAAAATGCTGTATTTGTACTTTACTGAAGTATTATTATCTTCTCCTACTTCCACTTTTACTTCACTACATATTTTCCATTAGTTTAATACTTTTACTACGATACATTTTTTTATTTGCTGTATAGTTACCCATTACAATTATAGGTAGATGGCGCTGTCAAACGGGTCAAGCAATCAGGCTGTCTCATGAGAAAACTGCGCATTCCTGCCTTTTACTCTCGGCCTGCCTTCACTTTAGCTTCATAAGCCGAGATGGAAGAGCCAGCAACCTCCTTCACCACTTTCAGCACCTTCCACACTGAGTGATCGTGGCGGTGAGGAAGGAGACGGTGAGAAGGAATTGTCTGTCAGGTTAAACACACCCCTTCCAGCATCAGCAGCCTGCGAGAGGCTTTTTAGCATTGCAGGATTAGTCTTTAGCCCTAAAAGAGCAAGACTGAATGCATTCAATTTTGAAATCCAACCAAAAAATAAACAAAAGCTTTCTGGATTCCTTAATATGACTGCTTTATGCATACCAGTTCAAGAAGAGAATAAGCCGTTTAGGGGAAAAAAGCACAAGCAGCTTTAAAGGGGGAAGAGACATAGTTCATCATTAGTTTTTTGTTTAAGAAGTGTTAAGCCCAGTTTTTTAAGTTGCTTCTTGTTTTTACATACAGAACACTTGTATTTATGGTCTTTGATAGCTTTGATTTAAGTTATATATAAACAATTTGATAATCAAACTTTGACTGCTTTCTTTAATTAATACAAAACACAATACTTGTACTTTTTACTTTCAGTACTTAAGTAATAATTTTTTAGAATAAACTACTTGCAATACTTAAGTACAAAAAATGCTGAATACTTCTGTACTTTCACTTAAGTATAGTTTTTAAAGAACGCTTCAACTTCTACGCAAGTAAATTTTTCAATAGAGTACTTGTACTTTTACTCAAGTATGGGTCTCTAATACTCTATACATGTCTGGATAGGATGAGATAAATGATGCTCTTAATGACAGTATGATGAGATAAATGATGCTCTTAATGTGTGTGTGTGTGTGGTCAGTTAGTCAGTCATGGATATTCAATTGTTTGTCAAGGTTCAGATGACATAAGCAACATTAGCCTCACAGCTCCAGCTCTGAAGTAAAAATGTCAGATTTGGATGTCTTAGCTGGATGACTATGTCTGGAATGAGTGGAAAATATATACTTTTTTATTTTAGACTTATATTGTCTTCACTGTGATGAGATGATGGCAACCTTCACCAAACTGGAGGAGACATCTGCTACTCCATGACCTCCAGCTGTTGTCTGAATAAAGCTGAGGAACACTGTCCTGGGACCAGAGAGCAGCCGAATCAGAAGTTTACTTGCTTTCAGCTTCTCCAGAAGACGATGGCTGATGGCTCCACTCTATCCAGTTGGACAACAACGAAGCTCTGATGGGTAAACATGTGAAGTGTGTGAGCAGCAGATGGACAAAACATCTGTTACTCTCACTATTATCTCAATAGATGTTTGGAGATGGAAAGAATGATCGAAGACTACATTCTCAGTCTGTCTTAAATATGTTCTGTAGTTCGTATGAAGTCGGGAAATACAGAATAAATCTGTGTACTGCTCACATAAATATACAAAATCTTTACTTCAAATTTCCTACAAAACGAACCAGATGTACCATAAAGAGTCCTGATATTAAAGAGAGGATAAAGAAGAAAGGGAAAGAAATAATGTTAATAATCATCTTTAGTTTAGTTCTAATATATCAGTGCTAATATTTAGTTACTCTTTGGTGTGTCCAGGTCTAGATATCTCCTTCTTTAGTGCACCCAGACTTTATCAGAAGTGAGACAGAGAAGAGACAAGATGAGAACAGTAGAGAAGAGGCGGAAAGATGAGAACAGTAGAGAAGATGAGAACAGTAGAGAAGAGACGAGAAGATGAGAACAGTAGAGAAGAGATGAGAACAGTAGAGAAGACACGAGAAGATGAGAACAGTAGAGGAGAACAGTAGAGAAGAGAGGAGACAAGAAGAGAACAGTATAGAAGATGAGAACAGTACACAGTAAATCTGCCAGTGTTAAATTAACACTATTAGAGTTAAATTAACACTGAGGGTGTCAAAATGTAACACTCTCAGTGTTAATTTAACTCTAATAGTGTTGATTTAACACTGGAAGATTTACTGTGTAGAGAAGAGGAGACAAGAAGAGAACAGTCGAGAAGATGAGAAGAGTAGAGAAGAGACAAGAAGAGACCAGTAGAGAAGAGGAGACAAAAACAGAACAGTAGAGGAGGAGAACAGTAGAGCAGACGAGAAGACAAGAACAGTAGAGAAGAGAGGAGACAAGAGAACAGTAGAGAAGAGAGGAGACAAGAGAACAGTAGAGAAGAGAGGAGACAAGAGAACAGTAGAGAAGATGAGAACAGTAGAGAAGAGAGGAGAGAAGAAGAGAACAGTAAAGAGACGAGAAAATGAGAACAGTAGAGAAGAGAGGAGACAAGAAGAGAACAGTAGGGAAGAGATGAGAAGATGAGAACAGTAGAGAAAAGAAGATGAGAACAGTAGAGAAGAGAGGACACAAAAGAACAGTAGAGAAGATGAGAACAGTAGAGAAGAGACGAGATGAGAACAGTAGAGAAGAGGAGACAAAAAGAGAACAGTAGAGAAGAGAGGAGACAAGAAGAAAACAGTAGAGAAGATGAGAACAGTAGACAAGATGAAAACAGTAGAGGAAACGTGAAGATGAGAACAGTAGAAAAGATGAGAAGAGTAGAGAAGAGACAAGAAGATGAGAACAGTAGAGAAGAGGATACAAGAAGAGACCAGTAGAGAAGAGGAGACAAAAAGAGAAAAGTAGAGGAGGAGAACAGTAGAGCAGACGAGAAGACAAGAACAGCAGAGAAGAGACGAGAAGATGAGAACAGTAGAGAAGAGAGGAGACAAGAGAACAGTAGAGAAGATGAGAACAGTAGAGAACAGTAGAGAAGAGAGGAAACAAGAGAACAGTAGAGAAGATGAGAACAGTAGAGAAGAGACGAGATGAGAACAGTAGAGAAGAGAGGAGACAAAAAGAGAACAGTAGAGAAGAGAGGAGACAAAAAGACAACAGTACTGTAGACAAAATGAAAACAGTAGAGGAAACGAGAAGATGAGAATAGTAGAGAAGATGAGAACAGTAGAGAAGAGAGGATGTTGGAGCCTATTTCAGTTAATAGTTGCTTTGGTTTAGACTTTTGATTTGCTTGCTGGCCTTCAGCCTGGGACTTTTATTTTGATATAGCTTTCACTTGGTGGTATAAAAGATGACGTCTTCCACATGGAGTCAGTCTAAGATAGACAATGGAAGATGCCATAATTGAATAGTGTTTTACCGCTTTAATCCCAACTTTGGACTTACTTGGAAATTATATTGGAACATATACTGGACCTTGTCATAAAACTGGACTTAAAACTTGGGTTTAACCCTTTCTTGTGGACTACAAATAATTGAATTAACAACACTGTGTAACACCTGCTTGCCTTCCTACAAACTACCACTCTCTCCTCCTGCCTGTCTACCGGACTAACTGCTCACCTTCTCCATGCTTGCCACCTCTTCTCTATCATCTCAGACTGACATCTTTGGACTCAGGTATGAGCAACAGCTGGACAGTGTTTTTAAAATAAGAGTGTAGCATGTATAAAGCATCTACAATTGGATTAAGTTTGACCTTAACAGAGGAGACAAGAAGAGAACAGTAGACAAGAAGAGAACAGTAGAAAAGGGAGGAGACAAGAAGAGAACAGTAGACAAGGGAGGACACAAGAAGAGAACAGTAGACAAGATGAGAACAGTAGAAAAGGGAGGAGACAAGAAGAGAACAGTAGAGAAGATGAGAACATTAGAGAAGAGACGAGAAGATGAGAACAGTAGAGAAGAGGAGACAAGAACAGAACAGTAGAGAAGATGAGAACAGTAGAGAAGAGATGAGATGAAAACAGTAGAGAAGAGAGGAGACAAGAACAGAACAGTAGAGATTAGAAGATGAGAACAGTAGAGAGGATGAGAACAGTAGAGAAGAGACATGAAGATGAGAACAGTAGAGAAGATAACAGTAGAGAAGATAACAGTAGAGAAGAGAACAGTAGAGAAGAACAGTAGAGATGAGAATAGTAGAGGAGAACAGTAGAGAAGAGACATGAAGATGAGAACAGGAGAAGATAACAGTAGAGAAGATGAGAACAGTAGAGGAGAGAACAGTAGAGAACCGAGATCATGAGAACAGTAGAGAAGATAACAGTAGAGAAGCGAGAACATGAGAACAGTAGAGAAGATGAGAACAGTAGAGAAGAGACATGAAGATGAGAACAGTAGAGAAGATGAGAACAGTAGAGGAGATGAGAACAGTAGAGGAGATGAGAAGAGAACAGTAGAGAAGATAACATTAGAGAAGCGAGAAGATGAGAACAGTAGAGGAGAACAGTAGAGAAGATGAGAACAGTAGAGAAGAGACATGAAGATGAGAACAGTAGAGAAGATGAGAACAGTAGAGAAGAGACATGAAGATGAGAACAGTAGAGGAGATGAGAACAGTAGAGGAGATGAGAAGAGAACAGTAGAGAAGATAACAGTAGAGAAGCGAGAAGATGAGAATAGTAGAGGACAACAGTAGAGAAGATGAGAACAG
>BRDA01008941.1:30847-44052 GCA_036984385.1 Crenuchus spilurus
GACAAGAGTAGAAGAGCGAAGAGATGACAATAGAAGAGAAGAGAGGTCAAGAATGACAAGAGAAGAAAAACGGAACAGAGAAGAGATGACAAAAGAATTGGAGAGAAGACAATAAGAAAACAGTAGAGAAGAGACAAGGCAAAAAGAAGAGAACAGTAAGAACTGGAGAGAAGAGAAGATAACAGTAGAGAAGCGAGAAGATGAGAACAGTAGAGAAGAGACATGAAGATGAGAACAGTGGAGAAGAGACATGAAGATGAGAACAGTGGAGAAGAGACATGAAGATGAGAACAGTGGAGAAGATGAGAACAGTAGAGGAGATGAGAAGAAGAGAACAGTAGAGAAGCGAGAAGATGAGAACAGTAGAGGAGAACTGTAGAGAAGATGAGAACAGTAGAGGAGATGAGAAGAAGAGAACAAGTAGAGAAGCGAGAAGATAACAGTAGAGGAGAACAGTAGAGAAGAGACGAGAAGACAAGAACAGTGGAGAGAAGACAAGAAGAAAATAACAGTAGAGAAGAGACAAGGTAAAAAGAAGAGAACAGTAAGAACTGGAGAGAAGAGATGAGAACAGCAGAGATGAGAGAAGATGAGAACAGTACAGTAGAGAAGAGACAAGACAAGAAGAGAATAGAGAAAAGAAGAAAAGAGAAGAGAGCACTGCTATAGCTTTTCAGAGATGCTGTGATGAAGCCATCTTGGGGGGGGGGGGTTACAGACTGCTGGAGGAGTGAGGAGATACCGTCTACATTTGAAATTAACCACAAACATAAAATAAAAAATAGCAAAAATTACCAAATGAATCCTGAAAATGATTTTGAATAATTTCATATTTAAAACGCTGGTGTTGGTTTAACACATCGTGTAACTTCATAAATAAACAAATTTACCACAAAACTAAACAACTTAAACAGTCACGTCTACAGTAACATTAGTAAAGACTCAGAGTTCTTTTTTTATCTGAGATTACAAACAATGTTTATTTTACTTTTAATAAACACTTTTAACCCCCCTCACATACAAAGTATTTATAGCTCTTACATGTACAGTACAGGATTATAGTCATTATTTACACACACACACACACACACACACAGTCTGTGATATTTGAATAAAAAGATGATGAATTTTGCATTAATTCATATGAATAACAAGTCAAACAGTGACTATTAAATAAACAGAAAATAAAGAATAAAGAGTCACATGTGCTCAGTTCAGTTTAGTGATAAGAACATAAGATTTTGTGCTGTAAGTCCAAACTGAGCATCACCGTTAGAAAACTGTAAAGAATTAAGGGTTTACAAAGTAAATAATAATAAATAATAACAATAATAATAATAACAATAATAATAATAACAATAACAATAATAATAATAATAATAATAATAATAAAGCAGGCTGATCTCTGTGAAATATAAATACAAGCTGAGGATACAGAGGTCTTCCATGTCTGTGGCTGTTTTAGATCTCATGTGGCAGAATCCCTTTACATATAAACAAATAAATTAAACACACACACACACACACACACACACACACACACACACTTATAAACCATATTTAACATGATGTTCAGTAAAAAACAGTCCTTTCAAAGATAATATCTGATGTAAATGTGATCGCTGGCCGCTCTCAGACTGACTGTCATCATGTTGCTTTGGTCAGTAACTTTCAACTAAAGTCATTCACTACATCTATGCACTCTCCTAAATGTGTTTCAGCAAAGCACCGACTCCTCCTCCTCCTCTTCTTCTTCTTCTACAGTAATACAGACAAAAGACATCAATACAATCACACAGCTCGCAAAGATCATCAAGTAACAGTTTAAAGATAAAAATGCCCTTTACAGAGTTTCTCTCAGTGCAGCTGTCGTCTCAGAGACACTCTGTTTGATGACCTGCATGTCTGAGGCTCTCTATACGTCTCTCTGTCTATGTCTCAGTCAGTCTCTCTGTCTCTCCATCCCTGTCTCTCGCTCTCTTTCTTTCTCTTCATCTCTCTCTTTCTATCTGTCTCTTTCTGTGCCTCTTTCTCTGCCTCTCTATCTGTCTCTCTCTTTCTGTCGGTCTCTCTCTCTCCATTTCTGTCTCTCTGTGTCTCGCACTCTCACCATCAGTCTCCCACTCTGTGTTTCTCTCCATCTCTGTCTTCGGCAGTCTCTCTCTATCTCTCCATCTGTCTCCCTCTGTGGCTCTCGCTTTGTCTCTCTCTCTCTCTCTCTCACTCTCTTGCCATATGTCTCCCTTTCTGTGTCTCTCTCTCCATCTCTGTTTCTCCCAGTCTCTCTGCCTCTGTTGGTCTCTCTCTGTATCTCTTACTCTCCATCTGTCTCTCTGTCTGTCTGTAACTCTCTCACTCTCTTGCCATCTGTCTCCCTTTCGGTGTGTCTCTCTCCATCTGTCTCGCTCTGTGTCTCTATTAGTCTCTCTCTCTCTATCTCCATCTCTGTCTCTCTCAGTCTCTCTGTGTGTCTCTCGCTCTCCATCTGTCTCTTTCTCTTTCTCCCTCTGTGTGTCTCTCTCTCACCATCTGTCTCTGTCTGTCATTCTCTCCATCTCTGTCTTTCTGTGTCTCTCTCTCTCTCTCTCTCTCTCTCTCTCTCTCTCTGTGTCTTTCTCTCTTGCTCTCTCTCCAACCCTCCTCCCTCTCATTCACTGATTGGTTCTGTTTGTCTGTCACTCAGAAGGAGGTAACACATGTCATTTCATCGGCGAGCTCGTCCTCGTCTCTGCCCCGAACTGGCTCCTCGTCGCTGTAGAGGGGTCCTAAGTCTGTATGGTTGAGGAAGCCCCCTCCAGAGCTTCCCGTGTTCCCCCGACTCAACAGGTCACTGGCTGCACTTTCCATTTCATCTATGGTCATGTGACAGGCGTCAGCGATCTCCCGTTTGGCAAAAGCAACAAACTTGGGGTCTTTAGCGTAAAGACCGAGACCCTCAGAGATCAAAACCTGAGAAAGCAGGAGAGACGACAGATCCTGTGAGCTCTATCAGACCTGCACTGTAAACAATACAGTCAGCCTGACTCAAAGGTTTAAGTTAAACTTCTTAGTTTAGTCAGAAGTTTTCCAAACTCATCAAGTTTAGTTCTGTGGGTAAACTTTAGTAACACAAACACTCTTCTGTCTTACCGCCTCTACCAGACTGTCAGCACTGCCTCTCTTCTCACTGTAGTGTGGGCTGAGCTGGGTGGGCACTCTCAGAGTGGTGTATGCCCTGTAAGGCTGACTCGCTCGCCCACTCGAAGGTCCCGCATACCAGTCCGGTCGCTCTGCCCCAGGCACGTTGGCACTTCCACCTTTCTTATCCCAGATGCCCACACCAGCAGCACCGGCCGACCCCTCGTCCTCTACCAGGATCAGGGGGGCATACAGCAGACGGCCCCGTCGGGGGCTTGGGTTGGCCCAGGAAGCCGTGGAGCCCATGGAAGAGCGACTGCTGCTGCGACGCGAGTCGTAACTGCCATAAGGCTGAGACAAGAACGAGAAAAAGAGAAGAGGACCATAAACGGCAATAATGTGGCGGTTGTAATGTTGTGGCTAATGTGTAATACATGGCTTGTGTACCTGTGCACGTGCTCTGCAGGGGGGAGAATTCTGGTGGTAGGTGCCTGGAATGGGCAGATCTTCATTGCTGCCCTGCCTCCTCAGACACTGGATATTAAAGGAGGGTTTACGGCCTGACAGAGGAGGACAGAAGAGATTTACTTAATCAGACAGAACAGACCGACTTGCACCAAATTAGACTGACTCAGACCATCTCAGGCTGACTCGGACCGATTTAGACTGACTCAGACCGCCTCAGGCTGACTCGGATGGAACTGGACTGACTCAGACTGACCTGGACTGACTCAGACCGATTCAGACTAACCTGGACTGACTCAGACTGATTCAGACTAACCTGGACTGACTCAGACTGAGTGAAAGTTGGCATATTAGGAGGATCACTGATCATACCTGTGGGAGTTGCAGGCAGTAGACGTCTTCGGGCCGTCCTCCTCACCTCCCCGTAACCATTTCCATAATGATTATTATAAAGATGCCCATCATACCCATGTTCTCTATAACCAGGATGTACATGCCCATCAACAGGATAATCACGTCTAATCACAAGGAAAGAACAAAGATATTTTAACCTGAAGTAAAGAAATGATACTGAACAACATTGTTAAACCACAGAGCAAAACAGTCAGAGAACAAACACAGAGGAAGCCTCCATCTTTCTTTTTTATTTGTTTAACAGAGCAAATGGTTCTAACTTTCAACATTTCTTCAGCTTTCAGTGACATGTCTGTACATATATATATATATGTGTGTGTGTGTGTCTGTGTATGTATGTAGTACATGTATAGTGTGTTTGTGTGGTACATGTACTGTGTGTTTGTGTGGTACATGTACTGTGTGTGTGTGTAGTACATGTACAGTGTGTGTGTGTAGTACATGTACAGTGTGTGTGTGTAGTACATGTACAGTGTGTGTGTGTAGTACATGTACAGTGTGTGTGCATGCATGCGTGTGTAGTACATGTGTCTCGGTGTGTGTATGTAGTACATGTACAGTGTGTCGGTGTATGTAGTACATGTACAGTGTGTAGTACATGTACAGTGTGTGTGTGTGTGGTACATGTACAGTGTGTGTGTGTGTGTGTGTGTGTGTGGTACATGTACATTGTGTGTGTGGTACATGTACAGTGTGTGTGTGGTACATGTACATTGTGTGTGTGTGTCTGTATATGGAGTACATGTACAGTGTGTGTGTGTGTGTGTGTGTGTGTGTGGTACATGTACAGTGTGGTACATGTAGAGTGTGTGTGTGTGTGTGGTACATGTACAGTATATGAGTGTGTAGTACATGTACAGTGTGTGTGTAGTACATGTACAGTGTGTGTGTGTGTAGTACATGTACAGTGTGTGTGCATGCATGCATGTGTAGTACATGTTTGTATGTGGGCTAAACAGACAGGTAAGCTAATTTTTTGTTTGTTGTCAGTGTAATGATGGGTGTGTTTTAGAGTCCTGCTGTTTTTAGAGAAAATGACTATGTCATCAGAGTATCTGGTTTTTTATCAGACTGTAAAGATCATTTCAGAGGTAGAATAAAAGCTTAAGACAGATGAGCTGTAATTGTGTATGTGTGGATAAAACGTATTGTGTAAACATCTTTCCCTTGATTCTGTTCATAAGAGAACTGAAACTACAGAGATGAATAAGAACAGAGGACCTTTCTCTGGATGCAACAACCTCCTCATCATCCTCTCTACTGAAGAAGTTCTGCTCCCCCGGGTATCCCTCCTCTCCATCTATTCTCCGTGAAAGAGGAGAGCTGAAGCGGTCCCTCGAGTCTCTCCTTGGTGGAGGAAAAGTCACACAATGTGAGGACAACAAAAAAGACTCATTTATCAGATTAACAGGCTGCAAAGTGTAGTTTGGTACAAATATTAAATAAATAAAGGTGGTCTCTGCACAGTGATGTGTTTCTGAGCTTACCTCGGGTACTTATAATATGATGTCCTACAACACAGCGGAAAGAAATAAAACAACAGTGATTATAACAAGCATATAATCAGTGCCCTCCATAATTATTGGCACCCCTAGTAAAAATGTGTTAAAAGCCTTAAAATAAATAAATTTTTTAGTGCAGAATAATCTCACTCTGAAAAAGTTTAGAAAAAAGCAACCTTCAACTCAAGTGAAAAAAATAAAAGAAATAATCCTGACTGAGAAATAATTATTTCCCATAAAATGACCTGTTCCACAATTATTGACACCCTTAACAATTTCTTGGAAATAAATGTATTTGAACCATTTATGTCATTTCTACTGTAGTAAAAGAAGTAAAAAGTTCTCCAAAGCTCACTGTAAGAGAATTGAATGAAATAGTAGCATCTTGGGGTTACGAGGTCTCCCAAACAACCATCAGGTGCTATCTACATGCCAACAAGCTGTTTGGGAGGCATGCATGGAGAAAGCCTTTTCTGAATTATACTCATAAGCGTAAACGGGTGGAGTTTGCTAAGCAGTACTGGGCTTTAAACTGGGACCATGTCCTTTGGTCAGATGAGACCAAAATAGAGCTTTTTGGTAACAAGCACTGTAAGCATAACACCAAGGATGAGTATGCAGAAAAACACCTCATGCCCACTGTTAAGTATGGGGGAGGATCGGTGATGCTGTGGGCCTGTTTCTACTCCACAGGACCTAGGAACCTTGTAAGGATACATGGGATCATGAACTCTGTCAAATATCAGGACATTTTGAATCAGAATCTGGTGGCCTCTGCCCAAAAGCTGAAGATGGGTCATCACTGGGTCTTTCAGCAAGATAATGACCCTAAACATGGGTCCAAATCTACTCAAAAATGGTTCACAAGGCACAAAATCAAGCTCCTCTCATGGCCATTTCAGTCCGCAGACCTCAACTCAATAGAATACCAGTGGGGAGAGTGCATAGGAGAAGACCCAGGACTTTGGACAATTTAGAATGGTCAAAGATCCCTCTTTCTGTATTCTCCCATCTTGTGAAGAGTTATAGGAGAAGATTAAGTGCTGTTTTTTTTGGCAAAAGGAGGTTATACAAAGTACTAACACCAGGGGTGCCAATAATTGTGGCACACATGATTTCAATTCAAAAGATTTATTTCTTAATGTGTGATAATGTGTGATGATTTCTTAATGTGTTTTCCCCAACAAATACAGGCACTTCAATTAAAGCTTAGGGTTTTCTCTTTTTTTTGCATTGTTGTCCGATATTATATATAAAAAAAGAATTTATTAGAAGCCAAAGAACACTTCTTAACCAGGGGTGCCAATAATTATGGAGGGCGCTGTATGATGTAAAGATCATGTAAAGGTCACTGAGATGCTGTATACACAGGTAAAGGTGAGGAGGTGAATTGTAGATTGTTCTACTGTTTGTGTTAAGTTGTGTTAAGTTTGTGTTGTCTTAAGTTCTGTAAATCTAACAAAGCATCTCTTCCACATGTTTTCAGGTCTGATTCGTTCAGACATTTTGAGGAACCTGAAGCTCTACAGTGTCTCTAACCTCTTCGGTGGCTGGTCAATCACTCCATTCTTGTTGTGGTAATGAATGGAGGAGCGCACATTTTCTCCTCTTGAGAAAGTCTCTTGCTCCAGGACACTGCTGCCATTGGGTGTTTTGGCAATGGAGGTCCTGCGGGACGGCCCCCCATTCGAGATGCCCTCTGCTGGGACAGAAGATGCAGACATGGGTGTGGAGGCCAGAGATGTGCGGCGGTCTTTTTGCTCAGACTGAGCTTTTTCATTCTAGGAAAGACAGGATGAGACATACATTTAATCACAGAACAGAGGGAGTGTAAAAGTGTAGAAACTGGTCTTTAGTGGAGTGTACAGCCACGGTTTATGGTTTCTGGTTGTCTCCACAGTGCTGATAATCTAGCCATCATAACAGCGTAACGCAATATGTGGACAACTGTTTAATCATAACACCTAACGATTAGCCATTTGATCGAGTATTTACATACAGCTGCACTAAATGTGCTGCAGTTACAGGTTCTCATTGGATTACCTCACTGGTCAGATCTGGGTGATAGACCAGTTCCAGCACATGGTAGTGGTTTGGTAGTGTGTGTGCAATGCTGCAGGGGTGAAAATAGACTGATGACTATCAACAACCATCCATCGTTTTACCTTATACCGGGCATTATCCTCTTCCCGCTCTTCCTCCAGGCCCTCCTCTTCCTCCTCGAGGTCTGCATTTAAGGCCAGTCGGATCTCTGGCCCCAGATCCTGCAGGGTGCGCAGACCTGCCTGACACAGATGCAAACGGAGAGAGAGAGAGGGGGCCACAGTATATATGCTGTACAGGACAAGAGCTTTATAACACACACACACACACACACACACACACACACACACACACACACACACACTCTTTGCTTGCTCTCTCTCACACACAAAGATGCAAGCGGAGCATGAAATCCCTCATTCACAGGTGGCATGCTGTTGGCATGGAGAGAACCA
Organism: Crenuchus spilurus; assembly: GCA_036984385.1. NCBI lineage: Eukaryota > Metazoa > Chordata > Actinopteri > Characiformes > Crenuchidae > Crenuchus > Crenuchus spilurus. Next base: position 38,844 of record BRDA01008941.1, read on the forward strand.
GGCTAATGGTTTGAGCTGTGTACATACACACTGATATACAGAGCAGCATGAATGTAGATAAATGCAGTGTTAAAAGTCCTGCTAATGGTATATTCTGGTATTAGTCAAATATTCGTTTTCTTAACAGAAAACACAAAAATAAAATCATTTTCTGAATAAAAATGTGAAACACTGCAGAATCTCTGTGTGTAGCAATCAAAGCAAGTTCTGCCCATATTTTGATTTGTGTTGTGCAAATAACATGACAAAATATTCATATTTCACATTTTCACATCATTAATTCTCTACCATCTGGTGTGTAAAAGCAGAACATCATAACTGCTGCTCCATCACACTTTACATCCTCTCTCCTCAATTATTCTCTATTATTTTCTATACTCTTTTATTCTCTCCTTTATTATCTATCCTTATTCTCTCTCTATTTTCTCCTTTATTCTCTATTCTTTACATCCTCTCTCCTCTATTTTTCTTGCTCCTTTCTAATTCTTTCTCCTCTCTCATATATTCTCTATTATTCTGTATTGCTTTCTATCATCTCTCCTCTATTATTTTCTATCCGCTCCACATTATTATTCATCATCCTCTATCCTCTATTATTTTATATCATCTCCCCATTATTCTCTATTATTCTCTATCCTCACTCCTCTATTATTGTTTATCCTCTATTATTCTCTATCATTTATCTTCTATTATTCTCTCTACTCTCTCCTATAGCCTTTATTCTCTCTCCTCTATTATTCTGTATTGTTTTCTATCATCTCTCCTCTATTATTTTCTATCTGCTCTACATTATTATTCATTATCCTCTGTCCTCTATTATTTTATGTAATCTCCCCGTTATTCTCTATTCTCTATCATATCTCCTTTATTATTCTCTATTCTCACTCCTCTATTATTTTTAATCCTCTTTCCTCTATTAATCTCTAATGTGATCTATCCTCACTCCTCTATTATTTTCTATCATTTATCTTCTATTATACTCTTTCCTCTATTATTTTCTCTCCTTTATTATTCTGTATTATTCTCTCTCCTCTATTCTCTATTATTTTCAATCATCTCTCTATTATTTTCTCTCCTCTATTCTTTTCTATCCCCTCTCCTAGGTTCTCTACTGTTTTCTATCCTCTTTCCATCCTTAAAGAAGAAGAATAAATCAGTAAATCATCACAAAATAAGCAGCTGCAGTCAGGTGATGCTGTACAGCAGTAGCTGAGTGTGTGTTTTGTTTGTTGCTGTGGTGAAGTAGGTCATTTCTCACTGGGAGATCCATTTAGAGGACCACGAGTTCATCTGTTCTTCTGTTTGAACTGATTTCTACTAAATCATCTCCATTTATGTCTTTTTGCATAAATGTTTCTGCAGGAGCTGCTTAATGCAGTTTCAGTAAAAACTCACTGTAATCACTGTGTTTATGTCTGAAACATTTGTTTGATTTTGTACTTATACATTTATATTTAAAACCCTCATGAGCCAACAACACAGGATGTCTTACACCATACCATCAACATGTATGTTATTATTTAATAAGTCTGTTTTCTGTTTACGTTGCCCTGTGCTGTCTGTCCATAGCCATGCGTATAATTAATAAAAGTCTTTCATTGGGATTCCACCTCTGCATCCTGACTTTTCCTCAACCCTCGTGCTCGTTTGCAGAAATGACCATCCAAAACTGACAGGATGCAGCTAACCTGGTAGGTGAACATGTGAGGATGAGGGCTCCAATTTGCTGTGGTCAGTGGTGGGCTCAGGAGATCATGTATCTTTTCACTCACTTTTGGGGACTTGGCTAGGAGAGGAAGAGAGATTGAGGACCAATGCGTTGGACAGCAATCCAGTGGAGGAGATGTTCTGGGATTTTGAATACCTCACGCTCCTCCGTTCTGATGATCCGGCACACCTGGTCAGGGCGTTGGCCAAGTGAGAGAGCCCAGAAGCAGTGCCAATGCAGAGTGGCCAAGAAGTCTGAGCAGCAAGCTGCCACCGCAACCCAGGCCACATTGATGGAGCTCGCCAGTGTATCCAGGCCACAGCGATGGTGGTAGCAGCCATATCTCATCCCAGGCCACAACGGAGGAGGGAGCAGACACTCATGCATTGCCTGTCTTTATCACATGTTTTCTGTTTACTTTTTGCCTTGTGCCGTCTTGTCCACATGTCTTATTGCTATGTGCTTTCTCCACATCTTGCCCACATCATGTCTCCAGTCCACTGTGAAGCCATTTCATCACTCAGCCCTGCTGTTTCATTAGATCTCATTAATGTTTGCTATTTAACCCTCCCTGTGTTTCCCAGTCTTTGTCAGTCATTAAATGTTTTTGGATGTTTGTTAGTGTTTGTTTTGTTGCACAGTCACATGTTTTGTTTGATATATAATAAAGTGTTTCATTGGAATTCCATCTCTAACCTGACTCCTCCTCAACCCCTGTGCTCATTACAGAACTCTACTATATTCAGTTTTTAAATGTATAACTGTACATTATGTTTCAGTAGATGTTAAATGTTTTAATTAAATTATTAGGCTGCTTTAAACAATTATAGAAAAATTGATGGTCTGAATGTCCTGCATACTTTATCATGGCTAGTACACAGCCAGTATTTACACTGAAGAATGTCCTCTGGATGTCATAAACATCGTTTTTAACATCATTTCACTATTTATCATGTCTCATGTCATACGCCGTCATCGCTTCGCGATGGTAGGCTGCACAGACGAGTCACTTCTCTCCAATGCCATCTGTCTCTGGTTGCTTGTAGCAGGCTAGCACCTGATAATCCCGTCCACGTCTTGATGTTATCCATCCAGGTTATTCTTGGTCTTCCACATCTTCTGACTCCCTCTACAAGTCCAGTCATAACACTTCCTTCAATGCTCTCATGTGCATGCCTCATCACATGACCAAAGTAACGTAACTTGCGGGATTTAACGTGCATCAGTAACTCCTTTTGAGTTCTAGCCATCTCATAGACTTGCTCAGTGGTCATCATCTTCATCCATGAGATCTTCAGCAACTTCCTGATGCACTTGTTCTCAAAAGCCTGAATACGTCTTTCTTCCTCTTTCTTCAATGTCCAGGCTTGCGTATAATTAATAAAAGTCTTTCATTGGGATTCCACCTCTGCATCCTGACTTTTCCTCAACCCTCGTGCTCGTTTGCAGAAATGACTAGCTTGGATGGATGACTAGACATCCATATCTAGCTACTGGCCAGACCAAGGCTTTCATCAGTCTTAGTTTGGTGTTGGTGCTAAATGACTTGCTTTTCCACATCTTTGTAAATTTGACCATCACCAACATGCCCATGGCCATTCTTGTCTTCACTTCACTGGCACAGTCTTCAGCTTTTGTTACTCTGCATCCCAAATATGTGAAAGAGTCTACTTGTTCCAGAAGCTCACTACACCAGAACATCTGCTAATGTTAAAACGATGTCTGTGAGAAGTCAGCTGTATAAACGTTACAGATCCTGTAAAAGGCTCTATAAATACAGTGGCCTTAAAAAGTATATGAACACTTCCTGTGACTGTAGTAGGTTTATTATGTTATGAAAGAAAATGTTAAAATAAGCAGCTTTAATTCTAATCAATTTAAACCAACAGACATTGTATTTCTTTTACTTTCACTTTTAAAAAAACACTGGGGAGGCGGGCACTGAAAGAGTCCTAATGATGCCCCCAGGCACAGTGCTCACACCTGCCTTTGGGTTGGGTTGCCAGATACCACAGCGCAAATCCCACAAAGATGCTGAGAAATAATTATTGAATTTGTGTCACTCAAACTGCAGAAATGACCAATAGTATAAAGGATTAAAATAGAAACACTCCCACAAAAATATGGAGTGTTGGCAAGTTTTAAATGGTTCTAAAAGTGACTGTTTAACATTTCTGTAAGCAAATTTAAGAACCTAAAGTTTATAAGTGTTTAAATAGTTGAAGTGTCCCAATACTTTTGGGGGTTACTGTAAATGTATGTAATGTGTATGTATGTAATGTGATGTAATGTAAATGTGGAGACATTAGTGATGTGAGGCAGCACCTTGAGTTAGTGCTTATGGAGTAAATGGTCCTGCTATTAATGCTTTACAGTGAACTCCAGCAATAGCATATCAGGTCCAGTTGAACAGAAATCTCTCTGGAACAGCCTGGCTTAGGTATGTACCTGGAGAGCCGATGGGTTTTTGGGGTCCGGTTCTCCCAGACCCACTTTCTCTTTCCTTTTACGGAACTTCCTGAAGTAGTCCTGGATTAAGAAGGTGGCATAGAATTTACCCACAGTCACCTCCTCCTCTGTAGGACACATACACCCAGAGAGAGAGAGAGACAGAGAGAGAGAGAGAGAGAATGACCACATTGTATCTTCCAAAGTTAAAAAACCCCACACACACATCCAGCTCAAACAGCTGACAAACACTAAATCTCCTTCCTCTATACTACAGATGACATCCTTATAGCACCATTCCATTAAAAATAAACTCAACACCATTTATTGTTCTGTGAATGTACCCAGCCCGAAATATGAAAGTGCAAGAGGAAAACTCCACCCTGCACTTCCAAACGACAACTTAAATGCATCAAAAAGAAACCTAAGCCTCTGACATTCTAAAAAACAGTGATAGTCTCCCGTGACACACAAAAAACACATCTGTCACTGATCTCAGAGTTAATTACAGAAATAAAAGCATTAACAGCTAAAATTACACGTAAAGTCCTCCACTGGAGATCCCCTGACCGACCAAAAGAGAGAGAGAGAGAGAGAGAGAGAGAGAGAGGGAGAGAGAGAGAGAGAGAGAGAGAGAGACACACAGTGAGAGAGCGACAGTGAGAGAGCGAGTGAGAAAGAGAAAGAGAGAGAAAGACAGAGAGCAAGAGAGAGAGAGAAAGACAGAGAACAAGAGACAGAGACAGTGAGAAATTGAGAAAGAGAGACAGTGAGAAAGAGAGAGAGAGAGAAAGAGAAAGAGAGAGAAAGAATGAGAAAGAGAGACAGAGAGTGAGAAAGAGAAAGAGAGAGAGAGCGAGAGACAGAGACAGTGAGAGAGAAATAGAGAGAGAGAGAGAGAAAGAGTGTGAGTGAGTGAGAAAGAGAGACAGAGACAGTGAGAGCTTGAGTCAGAAAGAGAAAGAGTGAGAGAGCGAGTGAGAAAGAGAGAGAGAGAGAGAGAGAGAGAGAGAGAGAGAGAGAGAGAGAGAGAGAGAGAGAAAGAGAGACAGA
>BRDA01008942.1:6109-17135 GCA_036984385.1 Crenuchus spilurus
CAAAAACTCACACACAGTACATCAGTGTTATTTATTTGTTTATTTGTTTGTTTGTGTGTTTTAGGGTAGAGTGTTTGGCCAGAGATGTTCTGGAGGATATAGGTCATCACACTCTGATGGTGCTGTGTGTTTTAAAAGGAGGATATAAGTTCTGTGCTGATCTCGTGGACTCCATTAAAGCACAGAGCCGTAGCACCAACTGTCCACTGACCACCAGAGTTGAGTTCATCCGCCTCAAGAGCTACCTGGTAAGAGAAAGAGTGTTTAAACACATTAACTCTGCTATAACAGCATGAGTCCATCCAACCCAACCTTGTGATATCTTGTGTTAAATTATGTGCTGCTTATGTGTCATTAGTGTCACTGACAGTGGACCACCACCCAAAAATATCCAGAAAACAGCAGCTCTGCAGCTTCAACCACTGATGAAGGTTTAGACAGTGACTGTATTTAACCAGCCAGACTACAGTCTAATGGACAGTAAATGCATAAATGATGAATGAACACCAACACAACAACTGAAATACTGGAAATGTGATGTATGACACAGCCTTTCAATGCCCAGAATCCATTCAATATAAAATAAGATAAACACAACGGTAGATCAGGAACACCTATAAGACACCATATAATAGTAAAATTTGGTCTATTTTGAGAATATTTTTTGTATTCTGTAGGATATGATATTTTGGTATATGAGCATGATGCTGTTTGGTTTACTGATCACTAAATGGCTCTATTGTGGTCAGTATGTGTGCACTCAAAGTCTGAATTTTCTAAGTATGATGCTCAGGGTCTCCTTGCGCCCTATTAAAGCTCTGTGGATGGAGCTTTTAAAGCAATTCTGTACACACTTTATCTTAAGAGTGTAATTTCTATAATTGCAACCAAAGAGTTAGTTGATCAGTCAAGATGCACACAGTCATAATACAACAGCAGCAAAACTAAAGAATGAAATCCCGAGTGGCTCAGTGGACTAAGGCACGGTCACTATGATAGGAGGATCGCGAGTTTGCATCGTGATCATGCTGCTTGCCATCAGCAGCCGCCAAAATTTGCTCTCTGCAGGCAGGTAAGCTGGCACTCTCTCCCCAGCACTACTAAGTAAAGTTGGCTAACTCAGGAGTCTGCCAGGCGACCCATCAGAACTGGGGATCCTGCACTTTCCTCCGAGCACATCAGTTGCCTGGCGACAATGTATTAGCAGCAATTGGAAAAGAGGCGGAGCCTGACTTTACATGCATCTGAGGAAGCCTGTGTTAGTCTGCTCCCTCCTAGAGTCAGAGACATTACAAGTGATACAGAGAGTCAATGAATGGGCGGATGGATTGGCTACCAAACACATTGGGGAAAAAATCAGATAAACATTTAAAAAACAAAACAAAACCAAAAATAATAACTGTGCTGTTCACCTTCCAAGCAGAAGTAACAAAACAGAATATGACCTTTAGTGTAATATAATCATTTATTAGTCCCTCAATGAGGTTCACATGTTCACCTCTCAGCACTGAGATCCTATTTACACATAATCACACATGGATACATAATTGAACATCAATGTATACTGTATACACATTATACACATACATAAACAGTGAACAGTTAACAATATTTCTGTGATTTTTTGAGCAAGATTACTATTAATTAACATCTTGTACAAATAACAAAAAAGAGAAATCATCCCAAGCGAGGGTTTGAGCATCTTTCTTCATGCTTTCAATTCTTGTTTGGGGGATTTTTTTGGAGACATTGCTCTTTTGAGGTCTTTTCTCAGATTTTTTAAATGATGTTTAGATCAGGAGACTACTGTAATCTGTTTAGATTAGATAAGAAGAAATCTTAGGCGTGCCTCTCTTGAAGTAGTCTATTGTGGATTTTTAGGTGAATTGTCTTGTTGCAGAACTAAATAAAAAAATTAAAATTAAAAATTAAAAAATTTAATAAAAAAGTTACATTAAAATTTAAATTTTTATTAAATAAATACATTAAAAAGTTAAATTAAATAATTAAAATTTACACACAAAAAAAACCTGAGAAAGAAAGCAGTGTTTTTATTATTTACTTATGTTCATGTTCACTCTCGCTTTACAAGATAACAATGTTGAGCTGTTTTCAGCCAGAAGATGGTGCTGTTGGTGAATTTCAGCCTTGCAAGGACACACGTCTCAAGGGCATCGTCATGATCATAAATCCTTTTCATAGTAAAGTTCATTATAAAATCAATAAACACCAGGGGAGGTCAGGACACCTTTAAGAGGTATATACACACAGTCATATTAGAATATTATGATCACTGACTTAATAGTAACCAACCTTGGCTTGGAGTGTTCACTCAGTGGTGATCTCTGACACTTTCCTTGTTGCTCTTGTGCTCATTATAGAGGTTAACTGGTCCACTGTTGCATGTGGCCTGTTCTGTACCACTCACCAGAGTCACCATTCCCCTCTACTCTCAATGGCCCATAGGGGATCACAGCAGCCTGCTTTCAGGGTGGATTTAATGTGGATTTGGAAGCATATTATTCAGTGAGCAGCTAATATTTGATGTCACAACTCACCATCTGGTGTTTAATTGACTCGCATCTCTAAGGTTTGCAAACGAAGATGCTTAAATATCACCTAAAAGGAAGCAAACTCCTATTTCACTGTATTATTCCCGTGAAACTGTACAGTGCCTAATTTTACATCCTCATCCTCATCTTGCTTTTCATGCCTGTCTGATTTAAAATAATACCCATATTACTTTTGTGAATTATTGCTAAAAATACTATTGACATGCTAGACAAATACTAGCTAATCATACTGAATTAAGCTACATATTCAGCTCACATCACTTGAGTAATATTTATCACTTTAAACAGTACACTTCAAGTCAATAAAAGGCTTTTAAATTTAAAGTAATAGACTTATACTCACCAATAAGCAATAAAACTCCACTGCTATGTACTAGAGGCACTGATGGGCAGCTTTGATATGTTTCATCCACTGATTTTAGGAGAAACTCCACTAAATACCAAACTATGTAAGATCAAGACAGGTATGATTAGGTTCCCTACCAACTTCTTTGCCAGGCAGATTATACTAGGTGTGAACTTTGGTGTAAGTTTTCCCACATTTCAAATTGACTTATATGGTTTCTGAGACTGTAAAGACAGTAGCAAATGTGTAGAATTTTCATAGATTTTCCATTTTTATACATAAAAGTATTACATACATTGGCAAAATACAAAAAAGCAAGTTTTAGACACCAAACTGCATTTGAGATGGGAAAAAAATGTCAATCAATCAATCAATTAATCAATCAATTAACCAATCAATCAGTCAATTAACCAATGAATCAATCAATGAATCAATCAATGAATCAGTCAATGAATCAGTCAATCAATCAGTCCATCCATCCATCCATCCATCCGACAGCCTTTCTTGACCTAAAATCTAAAAAATATATAATGTATATAAAATGTAGAAAAGTACAGACCCATTTGGTCTTCAAGGTGACTAATGCCTTTGTTTTTAACAATGCCATGTACTTTTAAAGTTTATGTTAAACTGCATTGTCCCGTAAAGAGTTGTTTTAAACTTTTGACCCTCATTCATAACACAGAATGACCACTCCACCGAAGACCTGCACATCATCGGTCCTGAGGATCTCTCCGTGCTGAAAGGAAAAGTAAGCTTGTTCTGCTTTACACATGTCATTATTACTACCACACTCAGTAGTGGACAGAGTGCACATAGTTTGTTGTTGTACTAAATACTTTACTTAATAGATTATTTACATATGACTGTCTTTTGAAACATATTGTAACTCCTGTCTGTGGCCAATCATCTCCTTAACAGAGTGAAAATAGTGTAACACACAATTTAATTAGTGTAATTTTTTTACAATGTTTTTACTTTTGAGACATTTAAAAGCCAAAGTTTATCTTGTACTTTAATGCAAGTTTAAATAAATAGTAGTTATATTTGACTAATATCTCTAAGTGGATTATTACAATAGCAAAAGCCTATGGTACCCCAAAATCGTTGATAATGAATGTGATCTAATGGAGTTCAGTTAGTATTGCACAAACAAGCATCCACTCTGGATTTGATTAAAATGTTCACATATGAACATTAAAATGTGATTAAAATGTTCATCTGCAGTATTCTTTTAAAGTTGGACTGCATCACAGGTGTGCTGTTGGTAGGTACAGAGGGAAGAATATCTGATGTCATAAAGAGCATTAGGGTGTTGTTTAAGCTGTAGATGCTGTGGAATTTGTAGTGTGGTGTGGAATTAATTTGTCCTTTTCATTGTCAAGATGTAAAGGAACAGAATTTGCTCACTCTGCCTCAGAGACTCAGCTATCAGAAGTGTGATAAACCAACGTGACTCCTCTCTGTACTTCCAACATTTTTTGATATCTTACAAAGCTCATACACATGCCTAATGATTCAATTTCTACTCTCACACACATACACATCAATCATGATTCAATTTACAAACACACACCAATTGTGATTCCAACAGTAATTGCTAACAGTAATAGTAGCAATAACAATACTAGTAACAGTGGCAGCAGTAATAGTAATGGTAGTGATAGTAGAAGTAGCAGTAACAGTAGCAGTCACAGTAGCAGCAGTAATAGTAATGGTAGTGATGGTACAAGTAATAGTAACACTAGCAGTAAACATAGCAGCAGCAGCAGTAGTAGCAGTAGTAGTAAAAATAGCACTGACCAAAGCACTAGTAGTAGTAATGGTGTTTGTAGTAACAGTAATATACCAGTACCCATAGCAGCAATAGTAGTAATTGTAACAATGGTAACCATTAACAGTAGCAGTAACAGTAGGAGTAACTGTAGCTGTAATAGTAACATAGCAGTAACAGTAGTAGTAGCAGTAACAGTAGCAGTAGCAGTAACAGTGTAGTAACAGTAGCAGGAACAGTAGTAGTAAGATTAGTAGTAGCAGTAACAGTAGTAGTAACAGTAGTAGTAACAGTAGCAGTAACAGTGTAGTAACAGTAGCAGGAACAGTAATAGTAACAGTAGTAGTAGCAGTAGCAGTATTAGTAGCAGTAGCAGTAACAGTAGCAGTAGTAGTAGCAGTAACAGTAGTAGTAACAGTAGCAGTAACAGTAGCAGTAGCAGTAACAGTAGCAGTAACAGTAGGAGTAACAGTAGTAGTAACAGTAGCAGTAACAGTAGCAGTAGCAGGAACATTAGTAGTAACAGTAGCAGTAACAGTAGCAGTAACATAGTAGTAACAGTAGCATTAACAGTAGCAGTAACAGTAGGAGTAACTGTAGCAGTAACAGTAGCAGTAACAGTAGTAGTAGCAGTAACAGTGTAGTAACAGTAGCAGGAACAGTAGCAGGAACAGTAGCAGTAACAGTAGCAGTAACAGTAACAGTAATAGTAGCAGTAGCAGTAACAGTAGCAGTAACAGTAACATTAGCAGTAACAGTAGCAGTAGCAGTAGCAGTAACAGTAGTAGTAACAGTAGTAGTAGCAGTAGCAGTAACAGTAGCAGTAACAGTAGTAGTAACATTAGCAGTAGCAGTAACAGTAGTAGTAACAGTAGTAGTAGCAGTAGCAGTAACAGTAGTAGTAACAGTAGCAGTAACAGTAGTAGTAACAGTAGCAGTAGCACTAACAGTAGTAGTAACAGTAGCAGTAGCAGTAGTAGTAACAGTAGCAGTAGCAGTAACAGTGTAGTAACAGTAGCAGGAACAGTAGCAGTAGCAGTAGCAGTAACAGTAACATTAGCAGTAACAGTAGCAGTAGCAGTAGCAGTAGTAGTAACAGTAGTAGTAGCAGTAGCAGTAACAGTAGTAGTAGCAGTAACAGTAGCAGTAACAGTAGCAGTAACAGTAGTAGTAACAGGAGCAGTAACAGGAGCAGTAACAGTAGCAGTAACAGTAGTAGTAACATTAGCAGTAGCAGTAACAGTAGTAGTAACAGTAGTAGTAGCAGTAGCAGTAGCAGTAACAGTAGTAGTAACAGTAGCAGTAGCAGTAACAGTAGTAGTAACAGTAGCAGTAGCAGTAGTAGTAACAGTAGCAGTAGTAATAACAGTAGCAGTAACAGTAGCAGTAACAGTAGCAGTAACAGTAGCAGTAACAGTAGCAGTAGCAGTAACAGTAACATTAGCAGTAACAGTAGCAGTAACAGTAGTAGTAACAGTAGTAGTAGCAGTAGCAGTAACAGTAGCAGTAACAGTAGCAGTAACAGGAGCAGTAACAGTAGCAGTAACAGTAGCAGTAACAGTAGCAGTAACAGGAGCAGTAGCAGTAACAGTAGTAGTAACAGTAGTAGTAGCAGTAGCAGTAGCAGTAACAGTAGTAGTAACAGTAGCAGTAGCAGTAACAGTAGTAGTAACAGTAGCAGTAGCAGTAGTAGTAACAGTAGCAGTAGTAGTAACAGTAGCAGTAGCAGTAACAGTAGCAGTAGCAGTAACTGTAGTAGTAACAGTAGCAGTAGTAGTAACAGTAGTAGTAACAGTAGCAGTAACAGTAGTAGTAACAGTAGCAGTAACAGTAGTAGTAGCAGTAGTAGTAACTAGTAGTAACAGTAGTAGTGACAGTAGCAGTAGCAGTAACAGTAGCAGTAGCAGTAACAGTAGCAGTAGTAGTAACAGTAGTAGTAACAGTAGCAGTGACAGTAGCAGTAACAGTAGCAGTAACAGTAGCAGTAGCAGTAGTAGTAACTAGTAGTAACAGTAACAGTAGTAGTAATAGTATCTGTACTTGAATGTGGATTTAGACTTTGTGTATGTGATGAGCGTGGAAAGTGAAGCTGCTTGTTAGTGAACTGTGTTCTGTTCTGCAGGTCATATGTCTTTTCCTCCACACAGTCAGTCTTTGTATTGGCTTTATAAGAGCTGTTCTGTTCAGTTTATCCTTCATCCCACTGACCCCGACTCATCTCCTTGCTGTGGGCAGGAAGTAGTGGAGTGTATGGACATCAGTGTCTCCCCCCCCCCAAATGTTTTAAATACAAAAATATTTGCTTTGTCTGTATGCAGTAACTTATATTAAATGGAAAGTAGTTTATACCATCATACTTTATAAACAAATATAAAAAAGTCCTACCTCGTTTGTGCAGTACATATATTAAAGGATGTAGCATGTAGCAGGAAATCCAGGTACTTTTGTCTTTCTGAATTGAAAGGTAAGAGTAATGAGGATGTGTATCAGTAATGGAGAAATGTCTCCCTCTAAAGGTTTGACTTGTTGAGAAAAGTCAGCTCTGTCTGAATTCAGGACATAGCCTGTGTCATCACTACTGACTTAAACATCAAATTCTACCCTCGTATCTGAAATAATGTGCAGCCAGGCAGTCAGAATCACAGACAACTCAGCATTTGTACATCACAGCCAAAAAATCATAACCTTACCTAACATGTCTGACTGTTATCAACAGTGACAAGAAGGTTAGGAATGTCTGTCTATTACAGCAGGAAAAGTCAATGAAAAGTCACTAAAGTCAGCACAGCTCTTCCCTTCACTCTTCTGTCTGACCGCGGCTACTTTCACCTGACCCTCAGTTTCTTTCACATTCAAAATACCTGAGGAGGTATTTGCATCAGTATTTCCATTCATGCACTGGAGTAAGTCTGTCCTGATCATCAACAGTGATAATTCATCAAAAGTTTGGGGACATGCCTTTTTTTATTTGGAATTTTCCCATTGTTACATTTCACCCATCCATTTTCTTTTTTTTTTCTTTTCGCCAATTATATCCCCTTCCCAATGTACTAGTAGCCAGTTAGCCCATCCCATCCATTTGGAGTCTCCTCATCACTTTTGCAATGTCCATGATCTAGGAGGGTGAAGTCGAGCACAATGCGTGTGATGCAGCCACCACCTCTTTTTGAAGTACCGCTGATACACCGTCACTGGGGAGCCAAACACGCTCAGAGGAAAGCGCAGGATTCCCAGCTCCAAATGGACCAATCAGTAGACGCCTGAGCCAGTTGCACTGTGAGAGTAACAGAGAGAGAGAGAGCGCTATCTACCCACCCAGAGAGAGCACTGCCAATTTTTGCTCTCTTGGACCCCGGCTGTTGATGGCAAACAGCATGACCGGGATTCAAACTCACAATCTTCTGGTCATAGTGTCAGCGTCTTAGCCTGCTGAGCCACTCGGATCCTGATCCATCCGTCTTCTTAACAGATTAATTCTGGTCAGGGTTGTGGTGAGTCCCCCAACCCATTCATTAACTTACACTATTAAGAACCATAGCCAGGATAGGGCACCAATCCATCACTGGGCTCACACAAAGACAGGCACAATCACACCAGGACAATGTACAGTACAAATGTTGTATAGGCCCCTCCTACTGCTGTGGGCGAAAAATTGCACACCAAAAAAGCTTTCGTGCTTTGCTTTGGTGCCCTGTGTATGGACTTTGGCCTTGGGGGATGGGGGAGAGTGGCAACTTAAGTGGTTCCCCCTATGGATACTCGGGGCCCCATGCACAGTGCGTGTTCTACGTGGGCGGAGCGCTGGCCCTGTGGATGGATACAATCAGATGGAACATGAATAAGCCATGAAAAAGTCTGAAGATCCAAATCGAAGACCATATGGTCTTGAAGAAACTCAGAATCAACTTGACAGCACTTGTACTGTTGTCTTCTGTAATGTTTGGAGTAATCTGTTGGTCATTAACAAGTGCAGGATAAACTCTTACAGGCTGGACTGTTGCTTTTGGGGCTCGTGTGCTTGGGTGTGGTAGGTCTTAGCTAGCCAGCTGGCTAATGATAGCAGCACACAGTTTGTATGGCTCATTTGGACTGAGTGTGCTGTGGGAGCTTTATGCTGTTTATTTCACCCAGAATGTCATAGTTGGCCAAGCAGGGAATCATTATGTGTAATGGCTACATGTGCCTGCCTGCTGGACTGGATGATCGAATCTTCATAAATAGATCATATAACTGTTGATGCATTGAGTCTCATTCATTTTTGTGCAGTGCAGTAATGCTGATGGCACAAGCAGGGGTTGTGACATAAGTTTTGAGTTAGTTCACTAATGCGAAAGCAGTGCCAGCTGCAGCACATTTGCCGCCTTAGGTGACATCCCATCCCAACATGCATATACATGGTCATATGAAAATATTACCAACACCTACCTAATAGTGGGAATAACCACCCTTGGCTCAGAAAACACTAGTGAGATGTTATGGCATGGACCGTGCTAGGCGGTTAACTGGTCCACTGTGGTGCAATGATTGCTTTGTCTTCACTCCTCTTTGGCATCAATGGACCATGGGGCACCACTGTTATGGCCTTGGGAGGCACTAAATGTACAAGAAGTCCATTCACAGTACACCTTCACTACAGCAGCTCTAGAACATCCCACAAAGTTAGCAGATTCTGAGATGCTATCATGCTTCACCTGGTACCCTATCATCATGCCCTTTTGAACATCAGTCACCTCACATCCGTTGCCTATGATGATGGTTTTACACTCTGCTACAACTGACTGGTTTGCTCACTTATTTATACATGCAGCAAACCCTGTCATGTGACATCTGTAACACCAGGTCGTGACCCTAAGAACTCAATTTTATACTTTCCTCATCGAGTGCTGCACGCGAATGATGATGCAAGGCTTGTGCGTTTGCCATTTTTAAATAATCTTTATTGACATTTTTCACTATACAGTGGCACCTCGACTTACGAGTTGATTTCATTCTGTGACAGAGTTCATAAGTCAATGTGCTCGTATATCAAATTACATTTCAACATTAAAATGAACTGAAATGCTATTAATCTGTTCCAGCAACCCAAAAACCACACAAATATATATACACCAAGTGTTTTTAAATAAGAAAAATTTACTTTAGAAATAACACAAAGTATAAAAACAATAATAATACATAATAAAAAAGAATGCAAAGAAATAAACTGGTTTACTAAGTGTATTTACATTAAAGATCAGACAGTCTTCTTCAATGACTTTTGCCTTTTTTGCCTCATTTTCACTTGCACAGCGTTTCAATAAAATGTTGTTTAAAGAGCTTTGTTTCTTTCTCCATTTTAAAATGTTCAGAAAATGAGTGAGACATGTTTGTTCACACAGCAAAAAGGCACCTCCTCTTCCTCTCTGCAGTTTCAGCAGTGATCTCTGCACTCACACTCACTAGAGACTCCTAGTGGTGGGTGGTGGTATTGCTCACGTTTAATCGCAATTACAACTATATGACCTACTGAGACATCCTGAGGTTTGACAGCCCTATATATATATATATTCCTATATTAAAAAATAATATTCAGGATATTTACATTTTTGGAGATGTATCAGTACAAATATTTGTGCACCCCTATTTAAATAAAATACATGTTGCACATTTTGCTGCACATTTACTCTTTATTTACTGAACTAACACCAAAATATTTTTTGGCACTACTTCTTTTAAGTTTTTGAGGGTTTTACCATCCTGAGACTGAACTCTGAGCTAGTCCTAGTATGGCAGTGTTTCAGCAGCCTCGGCTCAAGGTTTAAAAGCTCAGCCCCCATCTGGCCTCATCAGTATGTGTGGCATTCTTAAGACGCACTGGCTGAACATCAGCTCATGCAGAAATCTCTCTGATGGCACGGCACACTGTTTCACTGTTTTAATTTAGAGCATGTGGCAGAGCAGGTTGTTAATGCTGGGAGTGTTTTTTGTTTTTCTGTGTGATTTTCTCAACCTCACACTCTCACTTTGTTACATAACTCAGTTCAGGTGGAGGTGCCGGAGCACTCGCATGCCTGAGCTGTTTTAATGACTCTAATGAATTCTAGACTTTCAACTTTACAATGACAGAATTGGTACATGAGCATTAACTTACTGTTATTCTTGTTATACACCCATAATACATGGACAATAATCATTTAATACATATTATATATATGTACAGTGGTGCTTGTCTATATTTCCGCATAAATGTGACCTAAAACATCAGATTTTCACAAGTAGAACACAAACAAATGAGACACAAATATTACACTTGGTCATTTATTTATTGAGGAAAATGATCCAATATGACATATT
>BRDA01008943.1:0-35327 GCA_036984385.1 Crenuchus spilurus
TATGTATACGTGTGTATATATATATATGTATACGTGTGTATATATATATATGTATACGTGTGTATATATATATATGTATACGTGTGTATATATATGTATGTATACGTGTGTATATATATGTATGTATACGTGTATATATATATGTATGTATGTGTGTATATATATATGTATGTATGTGTGTATGTATATATGTATGTATGTGTGTATGTATATATGTATGTATGTGTGTATGTATATATGTATGTATGTATGTATGTATATATGTATATATATGTATGTATATATGTATGTATATATGTATATATGTATGTATATATATATGTATGTATATATATGTATGTATATATATATATATATATATATATGTATGTATATATGTATATATATGTATGTATATATATATGTATGTATGTATGTATGTATATATATATGTATGTATGTATGTGTGTGTGTGTGTATGTATACAGTAATAAATAAAGATAATGTATGATTTATCACACTAATGACAAAAAACCCTCAACTATGTATCAAATATAACACACCTGGCTTTATAGGGTTATCCATCCATCCATTATCCCACCCACTTAATCCTTATCAGGGTCACAGTTAGTCCCCTACCCCCTCACTGGGCACAGGGCAGGACATTACACTATTCCAATTAAGCCCAGGACAGGGTGCTAATTCATCACTGGGTGCACAAACACATATATACACAGACAATTTAGAGT
The DNA here is from genome assembly GCA_036984385.1 of Crenuchus spilurus. Taxonomy (NCBI): domain Eukaryota; kingdom Metazoa; phylum Chordata; class Actinopteri; order Characiformes; family Crenuchidae; genus Crenuchus; species Crenuchus spilurus. The sequence goes on from BRDA01008943.1 coordinate 729, forward strand.
ACCCAGTCCACCTGACCTCCATGTTTTTAGACTTTGGGAGGAGCCCGGAGATCGATCTGAACAATCTGTTCTCTGACAAGCATAATGGCTCATTTGTACCCAATTACGTCATTTACACATAAATCAAATATATTTGAGTTTATCGTGCTTTTGTTGGCATAACTGTCTACTGTCCAGAGGATTTCCCTAGACTTTTGAGCATTACTGTGAGGATTTGATTGCATTCAGCCACAAGAGCGTTAGTGAGTTCACAATGCTGAACAATCACCACCTCATTCCCAACTCAAAAGTACTGAGTGCAGCAGAGAACACAGCTCCACTGCTCCAGAGTTCAATGCAGTATCCCTCTAAGCTACACCTGGCATTAGACATGGTGCCAGCAAGTTCATGTTTAGTCATATTCTATTGGCAGTACTTCTCTACAGGGACTAGACAAGCTGTGTGTTTCAGCTGAATGCATTCATTAGAAGGTGTGTCCACAAACATTTGGCCATGTTGTGTATGCACTAAATCTATAGTTTGATTTCAGAGAGGAAGAACGAATTACAGTCTGTCATTTCAAGTAAGGTAGCTAGTGACAGCCTTTTTACACTTTTCACTTTGTTAGATATCAAAATACACAAATCAAAGCTGCACTTCTGAAGCATCAGACACTCAGACTCCTGGCACTGCCTGGCACTTTGCAACCTGAGTTTAATTCACAGCTTTGTATGCAAATATCACTTAACTGAGTTTTCATTTCTGCTAGAGACTCCAGCATGCTGCGGCTTCCTAGTGTGTCATCAGACCGGGGATTAGAGTCCTCAGGGGAGAGGATCATAAAACCCCATTAGAGCACATATTTCTCCTGGGGATTACTGTAGGCCTGGTGATACAGTCCCAATTGGAGTCACTGTCTACAACAGGAGGAGCTAATTTCATTATCGACCCTGCTTGAAACCGATTTTTTCTCACAAGGATCATTTTCACGAGCAGCATGAATCCCCACAACAGGAGATGAGTCTGTCTGGTAACTATATTGCATTGTCAGTTCCACCTCCGACTCTAATTGACTATTAATGCCCTGTTATTATGTAACCAAGTACGACACCTTGAGGATTACAGACATATGAACAGTCTGTGGTTTAATCCATACAGCGAATGGGCTTTTCTTCCACACAGGCGGCTGAGTCGTACGACCCACAGGATGACGTTATTTGGTAAATGGTAATCCAGTCTCTTTCCTGCTGTGCACTTCAGACTGAGTTTATCATCCTGTGTGTTTGGAAAAGTTTGGTTATGAAACAGTAAGTGTATGGCTTAGAAAGTAACACAGACAGAAATTATCCCTTTCAGAATGGTAGTCATTTATCAACACTCTTATAGACCCCATTTACACCTGGTTCTGGTAATACTGGGTGGGGTTTTGGTGGTGTGGGTGAGGTTCTGACTATGTTGGGCAGGATTTTGATCGTATAGGTGGTGTTTTGGTTTTATGGCTGGTGTTTTGGATGTATTTGTGGATTTTTTTGTTGTATGGGTGGTGTTTTAACCATATTGGTCAGGGTTCTGGTTGTACAGGCGGGGTTTTGGTTGTACGAGTGGGGTTTTTTTGGTTGTATGGGTGGTGTTTTGACTTATGTTGGGCAGGGTTTTAGTTGTATGAGTGTTTTTTGTTGTATGAGTGGTGTTTTGGTTGTATGAGTGTTTTTTTTTTTTGTTTTATGACGGGGTTTTTGGTTGTATGGGTGGGGTTTTGACTATGTTGGGCAAAGTTTAGGTTGCATGACGGGTTTTGATTTTTGGGTGGGGTTTTGACTATGTTGGGCAGGATTTTGATCGTATGGGTGGTGTTTTGGTTGTATGGGTGTGGTTTTGGATGTATTTGTGGATTTTTTTTTGTTGTATGAGTGGGATTTTAGTTGTATGAGTGTGGTTTCTTGGTTGTATGGGTGTGGTTTTGACTTATGTTGGGCAAGGTTTTGGTTGTATGGGTGTGGTTTTGGACGTATTTGTGGGATTTTTTGTTGTATGAATAGGGTTTGGTTGTACGAGTGGGGTTTTGGTTGTATGGGTGAGGTTTCAGTGTTGCATATCCCAGAAATAAAAGATTAACAACTTACAAGTCAAATCAGTTCAAAATGGTATAGTATTTATTTACGTGTTTTCACAAAGCTGCTTTACAAAAATCCAGGTCTAAGCACCTGGTGAAGCCAAAACTGACAGCAGCAAAGAACAAAGAACTGACACATAACTTGATTGAGATTAAATACACTCTGCCTGTTATTAAACTCATACGTCCTTCCATAAGATTACGTCTTACAGAAATGGCTTTAAATGTGTAGATAGTCTGAGATCTTCATAATACTGTGTATTCATATTTTCAACATGTTCATGGCATCAAAGTCCACACATTTATTCATCAAATTCATCCTTATAGATTCTTCTTTGACACAGCCCCATTTTTGTTTGTGTCATCCACTGGCTCTGTCATGTCTCCGGCCTTGTCTTGCATCTTGCCCCGTCATTGTGTTCACCTGCTCCCTGTTCTTCCACAGCCCTGGTTCCCCATTCCATGTGTGATTATTTTTAGTTTAAATGTTAACTCGTGTCACAGTCCTCGCTGGTCATTGTCTTATCAGGGTCGCAGTTAGTCCCCTACCCCCTCACTGGGCCCAGGACAGGGCACCAATCCACATAACACCCAAACTGACAGTTTAGAGTACCCAATCCACCTGACCTCCATGTTTTTGGACTGTGAGAGGAAACCCACGCAGACACGGGAGAACAGAAACTCCACCCAGATGGGGACTTGAACCGAAGACCTAAGTGCTGAGAGGTGAACGTGCTAACCACTAAGCCATTGTGCTGCCCCTCCTTTTCATCATATTCTATTTTTTTTTAATGTGGCACTGTATACTTCAGAAGGAAAATCAGCAAACTATGACATTTTTGTTTGTATAAATCTCCTCAACTGGAAGCACTTTGCTTCACAATGAACATATAAAGAATAATAAGTGGAAAATAAGCATATACAGGGGCGTTGTGGGGGGGGGGGGGAAGTGGGACTGAGTTAACAGGGCCCCAAGTGGGGCGAGGGCCCTTGAGGAGTCTGGAATTTTATTTTCCTTTAAATATTAAAGGAAATAATATTTGATAATAGGGGCGAGTGGCCCTGGGCACTGCTTGTCCATTGGGCCCAGAATTTGGTGCCACGCCCCTGAGCATATATAACATTTCTATTAAAATAAATGATTTACATTTTAATAAAGCATTTGCATTTCATAACGTGGGACTCTCGTATAAATGGTGTAAACAGAAGCTAGTATTCTGTCACAGCACTAGATTACAGTGTTTGTGACTGCTCTATATGGTCAGAGAATTGGACACAGCATTCGTTTCCTCTGCAGCTGTGTGTCCAGCTCAAGAAGGAGGGACAGAAAGTTCCTGTTGGGGTAAATAGCTCTCCTCTGTATGACCTTCTGGATGGCACAGCGAACAGTGAGATGGTGACATAACATGAGGTACGCCAGGACTAACGTAGACGAGCGGCTCACTCCCATAATGCAGTGCACAAGCACCTTTCCTGTGGATAAAATAAACAAAATGTACTGATAAACATTTCGGCACAGCCGAAAAAGCAACAAGAACCACTATCATGCATTACTATAGAAAAATATAATTATCCTCATTTTATAATAAATAATGAAGGAAAAGTATTGGGACACCTGCTCATTGTTTATTCTGGGTATTAAAATGAGTTTATCCTGCGTTTGTTGGAGCAACTGTCTTTACTGTCCAAGGAAGTCTTTCGACTTGACTTTGAAGTAATGCTGTGATGATTTGATTACATTCAGCCAGAGCTTCAGGATATTGGACATCCCTATAACCCACATATGGCATTAAATGTGGTGTTAATAACTTAACATTTAGTCCTATTCTTTTGGGAGTATTTCTCTACAGGGACTAAAGCTCTGTGTTCATTTGTATATCTGTGTCAGCTGAATGCATTCATTAGAAGGTGTCCACAAACTTTTGGACACAATGTCTTGCACATAACAATCTGGACTTGGTGTATTAGTTGCATTTTTGGTCCTGAAACTGTAAAATCACTACAGTTTTTGCTTTAGGCAGCTAATTTCTGGCAACTGTCCACCGCTCTGCTCACCATTCTTCTTCTTCAAGGCTTTGTGGATGAAATCACTCGCAGGCCTGAAGTGTACACTGAGGTCAAACTTTGAAGAGTCCTCTGCTGGGATGCCATAGTAAACAAATGCCTCGCCATAATAGCTCTGGTCTCCGATGCTTCCCTGCTTCGAATGAGCTGCGTTCACAATGTGAGTAATTCCCATTTTCTTCAGCACGGGTCTGTTCTGAGCAATTGCTCTAGAGAAAAAGAGGGAACATGTTAAACAATAAACTCTTTAAATACATCCAGAGGAGCTCAATCTAGCATCTAAGCCTTGAGAGGCCGTTACCACAGATATGGGCTGTTGAGCTTAATGTCAGCACCGTAGCATTATGTTGGCAACAAGCTAATGGTGTACTTTCACTTTTTCATACTGGTTGTAATATTTATAGAACATTTACCAGAAACAGACACTCGAATAACGTTCTTTGTGTTTTTTGTTTACAGTGTATCATTCAGTAAATGTTTCAGCTGAGAGCCTAACATGATATTAATGGAAGAGTTCATTAGCTTTGTAAGCATCCATCCATCCATCATCTTCCACTTAATCCTGATCAGGGTCGTGGTCTTTGTAAGCATATTTCTAAAAATAAATATATATATATGAAACTGGGTTCTTACAGAGATCTTCCATAACATTACAAACACCTCCTTATATCTACACTCATTGTCCATTTTATCAGCTCCACTGAGTACATGATCAGGACCATCACAGATTTATATATTTGGGTGATGGATCATTCTAAGCACTGCAGTGACACTGACGTGGTGGTGGTGTGTTAGTGTGTGTTAGAGTAGATCAGACAGCATCTCAACACCTCAGTGTCACTACTGGAGTGAAAATAGTGACCAACCAGCCAACAGTGTCACCAGTGAAGGACTAGAGAACCAACACAAACTGTGCAGCAACAGATGAGCTACTGTCTCTGACTTTACATCTACAAGGTGGACCAACAAGGTAGGTGTCTAATAGAGTGGACAGTGAGTGGACACAGTGTTTAAAAAACTTTAGGGAGTGGAGCTGATAAAATGGACAATGAGTGTAGATACAAGGTACCTGATGAAGGGGACACATTTTCCTGTACCTTTGAGATCAAGACTAGTTTACTTGAGATACTCTCAAGATAACAAAAGTTGCTTTCATAATCACAAGAACATGATGTTATGATCTCAACTGCAGTTCGGTTTAATAACACTGCCGTTTATTCCCCAACGACCAAATAGTAAAAATAACCGCTGTTAACAGTGAGGCTTAAATGGTCTCTGCACTAGTCATCACTCTACTATGTTGAGTTGAAAAAATATCCAGCCTGCTTGTGTATTCTGTAGACCAACAGTCATCAATTCTCTCTCCTGAGCAGTTTAGTGATGTCCAGGCTCAAAAACACTTGGATCAACTTGTCTCTTATTTGTAGGTTTAGTACATTGCTGAGCAAGAAAACTACAAACACAAAGAGAGACAAGAGACATCAATGAGAAATGTATTTGGTAGACATGCAGACATGATACAGCTTATGATACATGGTGTACATTATTGCAACCCCAAATCAGAAAATGTGCAGACATTATGGAAAATGCAGTGTTTCTTACATTTACTTAGACTTGTATTTCACTGCAGACAGTGTGAGCCCAATATATTTTATGTTTTGTCGGATCAACTTAATTTCATTTGTTGATATACATCCATTCCTGCATTTCAGACCTTCAACACACTCCAAAAAAAGTTAAGCATTTACCACTTTGTAATGTTGCCATTCATTCTCACAACACTTAAATGATGAGGATATAAAGTGATGAAGTGTTTCAGGTCTTATTTGTACTGCAAACACGTCTTGCACATCTATCACATCTTTTTATTTCTAAATTATCCAACATTCTCTGTAGGGGACAGGTCAGGGCTGCAAACAGGCCAGTTCAGTACCTGCACCCTTTACTTCCACAGACATCTTTGTAATGTGTGCAGCACGTGCTTTTGCATTGTCTTGTTGACAATTAAATGGTCGTCCCTCGAAAATATGTGGTTTTGAAGGAAGCATATATTGCTTGAAAATCACAATGTACTTTACAGTGTAAATGAGCATTACAAGGAGCACTGACAACCTCAGACCATGACTTTTGAACTTGTTGCTGGATGGTCCTTTTGATATTTGGTCTGGAGCACACAGTGGCAATTTCTTTAAAACATTTTTGGAATACTTCATCTGACTGCAGTACCCTTTTCCACTGTGTGATGGTCCATCCAAGATGCCTTGTGAATGTAGCTCTGTACTGTAATGCTTGACAAAGGTTTGCCAAAGTTATCTCTTACCCATCAGCTGTTGATGAATCTTAATGAACTACCACTGAGGGCTCAGAGATCATAAGTGTTCAGCTTAGGCTTGCACCCTTCCCCTTTACACTGTGAAATTCCTCCAGATTCCTTGAATAATGTAATCATATAATGCACAGTAGGGGGAGAAATATGTAAACCACTTCCAATCTTTCTTTGAGGAACATTTCAATATTTTTTTCACACACTTCTTGACAAAATGGAGATCCTCTGGCCATTATTGCTCCTCAAAGCCTGAGCCTTTTGTAGATACTGCTTTTTGTACCAAATCATGATTACAATCACTTGTCTAAAATCATGTCAGTATTTTTCTAATCTCATTACTAGCTCTAAATTGTCACTGAGAAGGAATGGCAACATTACAAAGTGGTAAATGCTTTACCGTCCCAATTTTTTTTAATGTCTTGCAGGGATGAAATCCAGGAATTGATGTATATTTACAAATGAATTGAAGTTGATGAAACAAAATATGAACATTGGATTCATATTATCTGTAATTAAATAACAATCAAAGTAAATGTAAGAAACTATGATTTTTGCATTTTTCACACTGTGCCACTTTCTCTGATTCTGGATTGTATAAATACAGCTTGTTCAGGCTGGCAAGATACACACTAATCAGCACCAGGTGTATCCATGATGCAGAACTACTTGTGCTGTGCACAATCTGGAACTGAGAGGAGGAAACACTGGATGCATGCCATGCATTCTCTATATGTGCACAGAGTTCATTCGTGATAACCACTGGTGGTCCCAAGAGCTTCAGCTGACGTGCAGCCAGGACAAATTGGGGCCAAATGGCACCAGGGATCATCTGTGGACATGGTACCACCTCTGGCTCCAACATCTCAGTGATGTAACGCTGGCTAGAGCATTAGATTAAGTTGTGATCTCAAGAAAACAACTTTTGTCTTTAGAAAACGTTTATCTTGAGAAAATGAAATTCTAAGATAATTGTACTATGTAAAACAATCCAGTACAATTACAGTAATTAACTGGTAGCAGTTTCACCACTACTGTGCTGCTGCTGTTGTTTTTTTACAGTAATATACCACTGTATATTATATATTCATATATTATATAACAATATATTCATACCACAATTATAATTACAGCACATTACTGTAATCCATTATTTATATATATATATATATATATATATATATATATATATATATATATATATATATATATATATAAACTTATTACTGCATTTTCTTCATTTACAGAAGTTAGTATTCATGTTCTATATTCCAGTTATGTACCATAGATGTCTTCATATTACTTAATATCACATATCTGACTGTTTTTATGATCACAGAATCCAGTATGACTCTATCGGATGATCTAGTTTAATAAAACACAAATCATCATCATAGTAAATGAACAGAACTTGGAAAGTGCTTTCAAATGTATATTTAGGAAAATAATAACACAAAACTCATGAACTGAGCTGTAGATTAATAAATATATGTTTACTAATACAAAACAACAAACAAACCTGCAAGGAATGCTGGGAAGACTGCATTAATGAAAAGAAACCTTCCCAGTATACTCAGCAAATAACAGAACATTACTGTAATATCTTACATGTTAAACTATTTCAAAATAAACTTAAGTTGTATTACCCATAATGGGTTACAGTCATTTGGTGTTTTTAACCCTTGTGTTGTCTTAAGGTTAAAAATTATCTTAAAATGATTTTACTACTTAGTTAGCATTACTGGTTACATTAGAAAACACTGATAAACACTGTTATAGGCTAAAATATTAGCTATATCATAACTATTACTTAATCTTGCAAGCTAACATTATTAGCTATAATTATTTTATCTAGCATCGTAACGTAATTTAACCCAACTCTATGTGTTACATTAACTATTTGTTCTGTTACTCTAGCTGAGGCTCTATGGTGGCTAAATGAGTAACGCTGGTACTAGACGTGATTACATTATTAACTTGAGATGTGTGTGTAACAGGCTGTCACGTGCGCAGTAACAGTGTAACACTTACACGTTTCCGATAAATAAGTTCGGCCAGACTTCATCTACGGCCGTCAGCTCCAGTTTGCACGTGTCCAGAAGATTCTCCAGCGCTTTGATCTCGCCGAGTCCGTGTTTGTACTTCTGGCTCGTCATAATAACGACTAGCGACCAACGACGAGCTCGTGAACGCGCGTCCTGTTCTCTGTTCTCAGTTCTATGTCGATTGACGACGTGATCCGCGCGGACAGGTGCGTCTGGACTCGGGACGCGGGGTGAGGGGGCGCACGGGGGTAACGGTGCAGGGTTTCAGCACGGACGCCATGGGCTGGTTATTGTTTTTCCACCCGTATTCCGGCAAAACATCGTCTTCTGTGCTAGCATTGGCTACCAGTTCACTCTCACTCAATCAGAGCGGAGGAGGGCGGGGCTTCTCAGAGTGACGCTGCCTTCAAGTCGCCACTTTCCTGTTAGACCTAGACGCCGCATCGAGCGCGCTGACTCGTATGTCAACGTCGCCGCCATATTGGAGGAGACAAAAGCGACCAAAATAATGAGATGCTGCACTCTGGTGCTGCGTGGAGTTTTTGAACCATTTTACAGTCAAAACGGGATCACATGGGATTACCTTTCACAGGTAAGGCTGACTAATTGTTTTTGATCGTATTTGGCCATTCTAACATTTTGAAAACAAAATTATTTTTTGTGCCTAAAAGTTTCCCAGTGTATATTAGTCCACATCTGAATGTGTGAATGAACGCACTAGCTTAAATAACTTTGTAGAAAGGCGATTTATGAAGTTCAGTCCATTCACTTGTATTAGTTCACGCAGCTTTGCCTCCTCCAATATGGCGGACACACAGTTACGTTACTTCAGCGGGCCAACCCAGTCACCGAGGCGTCTAAGTATATAATGTCTATGGTTAGAACGACGTGACAAACGGAATTTAAATCATTCCACCATAAATCACAATTAAACGTAAGATTGAGATTAAGATAAAATCATAGAAGACTGACTAGATTTTCATATCAGAATATTATGACCCTTCCTGGTTTGGAATGACATGTCCAGAATTGTTGTTATTGTTGTTTATGTTGTTATTGTAGCTGTTTTTCTTATTGTTGTTATTTTTGTTGCTGTTATTTTTATTGTTGTCAATACTGTTGTTGGTTTTGTTGCTCTTGTTATTGTTGTTGCTGTTATTACATAAATTATATTCACATTCAAACATTGTTAGAGACATTTCCCACATCTATGAAACTTTATTTTCATCACTTTTTATTTGGTTTTATAAAGAACACTTGATACAAATATAAATACATTCTATATTCAGTGAGAGAGTAATAATGCTGTAAAATATGCCAGAAATATGATAGTTATTTAATTGTGTGCTTCAATGGATCTGTGAACCTAACTTTAGCCTTCTCTACACTCTTAAAAGATGGTTATTCAGGGGTTCTTTAGTAAACAAAATGGTTATATGTAGAATTGTGAACACTCAAAAAACACTGAAAGGTTCTTTATAACCCCAAGGTTCTCCTATTGTTTTTATGTCAAGCTTGTAATAATTAGAACCATAGAACAATCTACCGAACATTCTTAATCAATTTGAAGGAACCATTTTACAAATAAAGAACCCTGTAATCATACAGTGTTCTTTGAGTGTTGTTGGTTCTATATGCAACTCTTTTCTTTACTAAAGAACCCTTGAAGAAGTCTATAAATACCTGGTTTATGTTTAAACTTTAACTAAACTTTCTCTGGAAGGATGCAGGTTTTTCACTCTTTTAACTTTAAATCCAGAGTTCTAAGCTGTTTAAGAAATCCCCGATTTGGAAAAATCCACCTCTTCTCTTTAACCTTCAGGACAGCATCCATCAGCGTGTAGTGGTGATGGATCATTAAATAAGCCAAGACCAGAGCAGCTGAGCGACTCACTCCAACAGCACAGTGCACAAAAACCCTGGCTGGAGAAGAAGTGATATAAAGGTCAGTAGCTGTACAGTAACAGTAGCTGTTTTAGTAACAAAGAGCAATTTACCCAGATTCACCAGGACAGAAGAGCTGTATAAACAGAGCTGAGATGTCTGTAGTAATACATTTATGCCGATTATATGCAGATGTGTTAACATTTTTAACATCGTTTAGTCATTTTATCGTTTACAGTACAGAAGATGACCAAATGCCATCACGGTTCCTCGCTGATCTCCATCTCCAGTACAAAACTGTGACATATTAACTATGACACAATTATTTGTAAAACTATTGACCACATTTATTATTTAACCCTTTCATGCATGACAGCCACTACAGTGGACTAGAGTTATTGTCCTCTCTGTGCATTTGTTTTAAAGTAAAAGTGAAAACTCAATGACCAATGTGCTTGTACATCAAGAAGAATTTGACCTTTGGCTTTAACACACACACACACTAGGGGGTAGTGAGCACACTCACCCAGAGCAATGAATACCCCATATAAACACTTAGAAAAATAAGTCAAGATTTGTACTTAAGAGAGAACAAAGGCTTGTCACTGGGGCTGTACTTTATTGAGATACAATTGAGTACCTTTCCATTGTTGTACGCATGGCCTTTGTACCAGTATTCTGTACCCAGAGAGGCTAAAAGGTACCTTTGAGGGTACATTTATGAAAAGGGTACCTTTGAGTACAAGACAGTACTCATGCCTCTGTTTTAGTGTGTACTGTATGGCACCCAGAGAGCAGTTGAGGTTTAGCTGTATGGCTAAAGGGCACTGCAGTTGTGTCCTGTTGGTTTCACAGGATGGAATCTTCCAGTCACAAGGCTAGTTCCCTAACCTTGAAGCCACCGCTGCCCAAATATTGTAATAATTCCATGACAAACTCTTTAGAGGATGCTGAAAAACATCTGCTGTTGCCACCTGCTGGTCAGTAATTGTGGCAACAATAATATACAGTGGCAACCCTACTTACGAGTTTAATCCGTGCAGGAGCTGAGCTCGTTAGCTGGTTTGCTCGTTAGCTGGATGCATTTTGCCCATAATACATGTAAAACTGATTAATCTGTGTCAGCTGGCCAACATACAGTATACTTTAATATGCTAAATAATGTGTTTATATGGGTTTTTTAAAACATAAACGTGACGACGACGACGCTCGTGTAGGCTGGCTGCTAATGAGAGGGAGACCGACGGTGCTCGTGTATGCTGGCGGCTGCATGTTTACACTTATCATATGAAAAGTAAAAGTAAAATGTATCTAACTTTCTTGTTCACTACCTTTTGCTACCTTAGCATCGCTTTCAACAGGCACTTTCACTTTTACTGGACAGCGGTCAAATGTATTGACTGACCTCTTCTTCGACCGCAGCGCCCCTAGCGGTTTGGCATAGTTGAAGAAATTTACGCTACTCGTTAGATGGAATTTTAGTCGTTACTTGGAACAAAAATATTCCGAGATCTTGACTCGTTACCTGGAATATTCGTTAGTAGGATGCTCGTAAGTAGGGTTACCACTGTATATCAGCACATGTCCTTGTTCAATTAACTTACATTTAAAGTAAAGAATATTTGTGGCTTCTCCTGTAAATGTACCAGTTTGGAGATATGTGTTTTTAATCAGACAGTGACAGTATGCTGCTTAAATGTATTTGAGCTTTCGAGTGCATGCCTGCAAGAATAATCGATGCATGAAAGAGTTAAAATGATCATGAACATTAATACCCATCAACATTTCAGTAAAGAGAAGTACATGTTATACCTCCAGCAGTGCTGAGAGCGTGGTGAATATATTGTGCAGAAGGATAGAAGAAAGGGGAAATATCAAATGTCGGCAGGTCATTAGCTGCCACTCCATAATACTTCACTGTTGTGCCATAGAAGTCATCACTTCCTTTACAGCACATTTTACCATGAGCAGCATTCAGAACATGAGTAATACCAAGTCTCCACAGCCCATATCTGTCATGAGACATGTACCTGTGCAAAGGTAAGACATACACACGTCATATCAGAATATTATGACCAGCCCTGGGTTGGAATGAACTCAGCCTGGGACATCGCAGATGCCATGTGACATGCTGATCCCTGACACTTTCCTCATTTCAGTGCTCATGGTTAACTGGACCACTGGTGCGTTGTGTGTTCTCTGTACCACTAACCAGAGTCGTCATTCCACAGGCATCAATGGCCTATGGAGCACTACTCTGTACTCAATGTACAAGAAGACTCTTCTCAGTACACCTTCACTTCAGTGGTTATAGAATATCTCACAAAGTTAGTGGTTCCTGAGGTGCTGCCACCCTTCAACTGATACCCTATTATCATACCTTTTTGGACATCAGTCACATCACATCCTTTGTCCTTGACAATGGTTTTACACCTTGACACAACTGACTGGTGTGCTCACTTATTTATATATGCAGTGAACCCTGTCATGTGGCATCTGTGACATCCTGGGCTGAAATAATTCCAAACCAGGGGTGGTCATAATATTCTGATATGACTGTATTCTACATCATGATTACAGAATACAGAAGCTCACTCTAAAAATAAGATCTTCTAAGGGTTTCTCAGAGTGGTGGACTGGCAAAACACTTTGCTAGAGTTCTTTACTAAAGTTAAACCTTGTGTAATCTTAGCATTTTGTATACTCCCCTTGTCCTAAGTGTACAAAGTGAGCTGCCTCAGTAATGCTGAAAAGTCAAGTTTCAAGTTGAAAAATGATCATTTATACTGAGGTTTTCTCAACTGTCCGTCATGGTGGTGGATATTTTGAGCCTTAAGACAACACACGGGTTGTGGTTCTTTTAGGGACTGTTTGTGTTTTAAGATTTTTGTAAATACACAGTAGGTTCCTCTTAGAACCTTTACCTCTCAAGAAAGTGTTCTTCAAAGTACTTTAAGCTTTAAGTTGGCTTGAGGGTCAACCACCACCATGTTTGACAGTTGAGTAAACACCCTAAATTATCTTTTCTGGAACTTTTCAGTACATTTCTGCTACTTTCTTAAGTTCTTGCTAAAAATAATGTTTACAGCTATGCAGTATTTTTATCAATAATAATAATAATAATAATAATAATAATAATAATAATAATTAATCATATTTTACCCTCAGGACAAGTGGAGCACACATAATGTTAAGATGTGTAGGTTTCCAAAAAACTATCCTGGAGGCACTAAAGGTTCCACCAGTGCTAAAGTCTCTTCTAGGAAGCTTTTGTTTTAAAACAAGTTCATAGCACACATGTTCAGACTTACATATCACCCAGAAACAAATTAGGCCACACTTCATCAACATGGTTGCATGACAGCTGACCTCCATGTAATACATCCTCCAGCTCCTCCATAGTGGGAGAATGATATGGAGTGATAAGAGCGTTCTTCTCTTCTGTGTTTTCAGGAGAATCCGTCATCTCCATTTTTAATGTTCGTGGTTATAAAACTTTGTGCTGTTGCTCCTACAGCTCACTGAATGACATTGGCCAGGTGTGCGATTACTGCATTAACTCCTGTTCTCCAGTAGATGTCACTGTTTTACTTAATTCCAGACTGCGTGCTACTGCGTGGTCAACAGAGTAAATAAACAGTCTATTCTATAAGTGACCTCTGCTTTTCTATTTCAGCTTAATTCAACAATCAGTCAACTTTGTCAAAAATGCCCTCCAATGTCAATTTAATTGAAAAATAAAATAAATATATAAAATAAATCTGATGTAATTATGTTCTCTAAATAATGACACTAATGGAGTACTCTTGAGTCCCAGTGACAGTATTTCTGAGTTTAATGCGGCCCAACTATAACACTTATGGGTTGGTTATGGCAATTACAATTGTATTGGCCACAAGTGACCCAACTCTAGCAGTCTTATTAAAGGTTTGTCTTGGCATCAGAACTCTGGACCACATATGAACCAAATACAAACTGCAATGTCAAATGTTTGAACTCCATTTCTATTTTGGTCCAAAACTGGCCTAACTGCAGCCAGTCATCTCTATCATTGCTGTACACTGATTAATTGAGGTTGAGTTCTGAGAAAGTCATCACTCTCCTTCCTCTGTGGTATGTGACCTGATGAAATGAGTGCTTGTGAGCCAGAACTGGGCCATCTCTTGGTTGCTATCAGGGCAGTACTTTTTTCTAAGTGTATAGATAATTTGACAATCTGAATGCTTGAATGATGAGACATAAGAATATGTTTGTAAAATAGATTAAAAAAGTGGGTGGGAATAAAAACTGTCTGACCGAAATGGGTAGGATTCTATGTCTGTATTGAGCCCTCAAGACTCAAATGAAATGATTTAAAACAATAATCAAAAGAGACTTACAAAGTTGTATGAATCAAATATATTTATATTTATTATATACAAGAAGTAAAGCTGAATAACTCCTTTCAGTGCCAGTCTGGTTATAACTTTCCATCCAGTCTCATGACTTGAGTCTTGCTGTGTCTGGGATTCTTTGCCTCTGAGGTGGAGCTGTCATGCAGCCCAGTCACAGAGTCTAACTTAATGTGAATTTCCAAAATCTCACTGGACCAAAATGCTTTTAAAACTCACCACTATAATTAAGTCAGAACTTGATATACAGTCTTACTCTGTTTCTGAAAATAATCTATTACAACATCTGTTTTTGCATTTGGTTTTATCAGTGCAGTATCAGTGGTGACTTCCTCTGTTAATGTAATCATCTGTATATTTCCATCCAAAACTAACAGTTTTTACTGATGTTTTGGATACATTTGCCCTGCTGTTATAAAGTCACACAGTATTACGTCAGTTATGACAGAGGTAATCTGACGGACATTAACCTGTTAAACTACAACATAATATGAACTGAGATTATTTTTACACTTAACTGGTGAAAATATACAACACAAAAATAAACTGCACTATATTAGAGAGCTGATGTAATGATACAGACCAACAGTGTAAAATTTGCAGAATATTTATTATTTAACAGTATTCCAGCACCTTTATTAATGGAGTTAACACTTTGGATAAGAAATGTAACTAAAAAAGTTATGGTTGCACAGCTAAAGTGGATCCCACTTCCAGGCAGCTGCTAGGTTGTTGCTACTTGGTCTGTAACAATGGTGTTCATATGTGACTGTTATGGTTTTGCTAAGTGGTTGCTAGGTGGATGCTATGGTGTTGCTAGGTGGTTGCTATGATGTTGCTTTAGTATTGTAAAACAATGTTGCTATGGTGTAGCTAGGTGGTTGCTATGGTGCTGCTAAATTTTGCTGTGGTGTTACTAGGTGGCTGTTATGTTGTTGCTAAATGGTTGCTAGATGGGTGTTATGATTTTGCTAGGTGGTTGATATGGTGTTGCTAGGTGGCTGCTGTGGTGTTACTAGGTGGTTGCTATGGTGTTACTATAGTGTTGTAAAATTGTTGCTATGGTGTTGCTAAATGGTTGCTGTGGTATTACTAAGTGGCTGCTGTGGTGTTGCTATGTGGTTACTATTTTAAGATACTCTAACAAATATCCTTGTAATGTGATAACTCTGACATTTTGATGTGTCTATTTTATTTTTAATCATTAAAACAGTTTTGGAGATCAGTGAAAGCACACTTTTGTTCTGTGTAAAGTCAAACAAGTAATGTAATTTTGCTTTGTCTTTGTGGAACATTATATATTCATAAAACTCAATTTCAAATTCAACCCTTACACAAATATATATATACATACAGGGGTTAGACAATGAAACTGAAACACCTGGTTTTAGACCACAATAATTTATTAGTACGGTGTAGGGCCTCCTTTTGCGGCCAGTACAGCATCAATTCGTCTTGGGAATGACATATACAAGTCCTGCACAGTGGTCAGAGGGATTTTAAGCCATTCTTCTTGCAGGATAGTGGCCAGGTCACTACGTGATGCTGGTGGAGGAAACCGTTTCCTGACTCGCTCCTCCAAAACACCCCAAAGTTGCTCAATAATATTTAGACACACAGACTTGCTGTCTTGGTCACAGATGCGCCAGCAAGACGTGCACCAACAATTTGTCCTCTTTTGAACTCTGATCACCCATAATGTTGTGTGCATTGCAATATTTTGAGCAAAACTGTGCTCTTACCTGCTAACTGAACCTTCACACTCTGCTCTTACTGGTGCAATGTGACATTAATGAAGATTGGCCACCAGACTGGTCCAATTTAGCCATGAAACCTCCCACACTAAAATGACAGGTGTTTCAGTTTCATTGTCTAACCCCTGTGTATATATTTATTTATGTAAAGGTGTAACCAGGGGAGTTGTGGGCAGCCCTTATCCACCGGTGCTCGGGGAGCAGTTAGGGGGTTAGGTGCCTTGCTCAAGGGCACTTCAGTCATGTCCTGTCTGGGGATCGAACCAGCGACCTTCTGGTCACTTATACAAAGCCATTTTTGGGCCCTGGGCACAGTAAACTGCCCACACTCCCTTCCCTACTATTGCCCTGAAACCCCTGAGGATGTCAGAGGGGCCCTAACCAATGAGGTCCCTGGGTAGGCAGGTCCACCATTATACCGTGTCTGATGTCCCTGAGTAAGTCAGCAAAGTAGGTGTATGTAAGAATGTACAGTAAGCTAACACAGTGTTGAAAACCTCCAGCAGCTCTGCTGTCTGGTCCACGCGTGCTAGAACACAAACTAACACACCACCACCACATCAGTGTCACTGCAATGCTGATAATAATCCACCACCAAAATAATATGTCTGTGGTGGTCCTGACCATTGAAGAACAATGTGAAAGTTCCTACATATTTGATGTATTATCCATAATTAACTAATAATAATTAAAAAGAAAAAGACTCGCGTCGTCACCGTTGTGTGGAAATGCGCATGCGCAGAGCATCATCGCCCTTGTCGTCATCGTTGCCGCCGTGCACGCGCAGCTCTCTTCTGAAGAAGTTGGGAATCGGCGGCTCCGGAGCTGTGAGGAGAAGGAGACAGAAATGGGCGTTTAAATAAGCTCTGCGGCTTTTTTTTTACCTGACAAACAGAAGTCGCAGACTCGTAACTGAGTTTAGCTGCCCGCCGTTTGGTGTTTAGTTTTATTTCAGGTGGAAGGAGCTGCAGAGGCCATTTGGGCCGCTGTGTGTGTGGACAGTCTGAGGAGTTTGGCCATTCGCTTAGCTTACTTTGTAGCTGCAGCTAGCCAGCTAACTGTCGGGAGATATAAACAATAATAGATCTAAACTATAGAGATAACGCTGATACCTTTTTCAAAATGGATATCTGAACGTCTACAAGCTCTTATTTTACCTCATAGTGTATTAAATTTAGAAGACGAGCCAGAAAAGCCCAACTGCTAATCTCCGAGTAACGTTAGTTATGAGAAGTGTTAGCTGAGGGGTTGTGGCTGAGCTACTTACTTCTGACTTGTGTTGGCTCTACTGGCCACTGTTCTCCATTTTCTTGGTCGTTTAACGGTACTGCAGCAATGTCCTTTTTTAATTTAAAGAAGATATTTAAGCTGGGCTCTGAGAAGAAGAAAAAACAATACGAGCATGTCCACAGAGACGTGAATCCAGAGGAAGTGTGGGAGATTATTGGGGAGCTTGGAGATGGAGCCTTTGGGAAAGTCTACAAGGTAAGATTGAAGTGTTTTTTTTTTTTTTTTTACTCAAATATGTCTACACATGCTTTGTTCACCATGTTCTTCAATGGTCCAGATCACTGCAGAACAGGTGGATCATTCTCAGCTGTTCAGTGACACTGTTGTGGTGGTGGTGTTAGTGTGTGTTGAGTGGGTCAGACACAGCAGAACTCAGTGTTACAGCTGGAGTGAGAATAGGGCACCAACCAAGAGCATCTTGTGAGTGCCACTGAAGAACTAGAGGATCATCTGTAGCAAAAGATGAGTTACTGTCTCTGACTTTACATCTACAAAGACAACAAGGTATGTAATAAGAGTGGACAGTGAAAGACACAGTGTTTAAAATCTCCAACAGCTCTGCTGTGTCTGATTCACATGGTCCACTCTGGTGCTGAGAATGATCCACATTAAAATAATATTTTCTATGTGGGGGTCCAGATAGCTGAACAGGATGAAAGGAGGCTAACAAAGTATACAGAGAAACAAATGGACTGCAGTCTGCAATAAACTAGAGTGAACATGTATTTAAATATATGTTATATCTAACTTTCAGTAGACCTGTGTAATTTGTCTACTGTTCATTTATCTGCGTGAACTCGTACACAAACCGATGCAATTTTTGTATTTTTTTTGCATATAGTTATGTTTATCTTAACTTCTGTGTATATAGATTTTCCTTTATATTTATTCTTCTACTCTTTATTTTCTTAAACACCCTGCACTAAGTCGATGGTACTGCAATTTTGTTGTTCTTGTAAAAGTGGCAATGGCAAAGATTTATCTTATCTATATGATCAGTGGAGCTGATAAAATTGACAATGAGTGTAAATACTGGGTACGTGTATCTATTGAAATGACAACTGAGCTTATATGCCCAGATTTCTTATTTGTATACCTCAAAACAAATCCATGTTAACTGACTGAGTGCACATGGGGAGTGGAGTGTACATGTGACTTCCAGCAAAAAGACTCATTCAAAAACCTGCTACAAAATGTGAGTTGTGGCAATGATGGTGTTTTCCAGCTTAGGCTTTAAAAGTATTGTTCACCTCAAAATCATATTTATGTATTTTTTACCAAGGTATGTCTTGAGTTTAATTTGGCTTCTTTACTATAGAACCTTTTGGGAGTAACCTTGCTAACATTTCACTAGAATGCAATAATCACCATAAAAGTCCAGGTCTTCGTCAAAATTTGTGAGCAAAATGAGTCTCAGTCAAGATATGCATACCCGTATGTTTGCCATGACATCTGTTCAACTCAAAAACGTAATTACATCTGAGCATCATGGCGCATCTTTCTGGGACCACCAGCAAAAAGCATTTTTCCAGATTGGTGTGGTAAGGTATGAAGGCCTGTTGATTAAAATGATTAGGATCTCCTGTATTTTGCTCACTGTAGGTGACCTTAAGTCATGTAACAATAATGACAGCCCACGTTTGAGGTATTTTGTACATGCTCTGTGTTATATTATTAGACTTTGACATTGAAGTTGGCAGGGCTGATGGCTGTGAAACTCATAAAAGCTGGCCATGCTTCTAATGGCAAATACTGGGAAGGATCAGTCCTCTATTACATAGTCTGAATGCTTGCTTACTGCTCCCTATTGTGGAATGTATGTTGCCTTTACCATGCACTTGACTGGGTGTTCCCGCGGTGCCACCCACTTCATTTCTGTTCATTCGGTAACCATGCAGTGGGAATGTATTTTCATAGTTGTTTGAATCCCACTAAATAATAGTGATGATTGGTGCCTTCTCTCTAAACCTGGTTTAAAGTACTTTCCAGTAAAGAGATGTTGATTCTGAGTCTTTTCATATCAATAGATTTTTAAGTAACAGAGTTAAACAAACAACAGCTCAACTAATCAGTCATTTCCAATGCTATTGGAGGCCCATGTTTTTAGCTTACTACAAAATGTGAGATGGAGTAGTTAGGCTTTAAAGGAATTGTTCACCCATAAGTCATATTTTGCATATTTTGTTCCCATTTATTTATTTTTTCCAGATTTTTGCCAGTAGTTGTCGGTCTGCCAGTACATGTTTTGATGTTCTGTATTATACAACGTGAGCTGCAAAAATAACATTGCTAACATCAGTGTTGCCTAAAAAGCCCAGTTCAGTCAAGATGAAGGACAAAAACACCTCTCATTCCATTCAAATTGTACCTAGGTCTTAATTAAAATCGTACAGACTTGTCAGTGTGATTTAGGACACAGTATGACGGGCTGTGGACTAAAAAATGAGAGACACTGTAGATGAATGCTGCATTCACCATAGACAACCAAATAATTGCTAGAAAGCACTGATGGTTAGTTTTTGTGATTGACCATCATAAATATGCAGGAATCTGCTCAATCTGTCTTAAACCAGCCATTCTGATGTCTGACATGGCTCTCTGTACAGGGTTTTATTCATTTTTAAAGCTTGCCATACATTTTGCTGTTCTAAACCTTGTTGAGTAGTTTAAAATGCAGTGGTTCATCAAGATGACTTGTGTTAAAGCGGTCTTCCTGCCCTGGTACTGACCACGTGTCTCCCCTCCCATTCCATTCACTGTAAAGGAGCCTGTGGTTGGGTGGAGGTTTAACCCCCACTTCCAAATTAAGAATTATCTTGTTTTTTTTTTATCGTTATTATATTCACTCACTCAGCTGACAATTTTGGATGTGATCAAGCTTTAAATATATAAAAGCTTTACATTTGTAACTATTTCAGTTCAATGGGCGGGTTTGTATAAATTAATCCAAAGTGTTAACTGCTTTCTTTATTGTTTGAAAATATTTGCAACAGACCTTTAATTTTGTGCATCTATCACAAGGCCATTTTTTGCTAAGAAGTTGCCTTGAAGGGCGGTGACTGTGAATTAAGATTTCCTGTTTTGAAAGAAGGGAAAATGCTTTGCATTCTGGTATAACTTTTAAAATAAAAGTCTATGTGACTAGCTGCTTTCAGTTGCACAAAAGCTGCATCCGTTTCCTCACCGATTACAGCAAGTCAGGCGTTGGTTAATACAAAGGGAACAAGAGTGAGAGTGTGTGATGTCAAGCTTTGTGTAAATAGAAAATCTGACCCATACACACACACACTTCACATGTTCCCTTCTCTATCAACTCTTCTGTTTTGGTATCCATAAACATTACTCCTGTACATCTTCCCAAAATAGCACTGGCAGTCCCAGTTGTGACTGGGAAGTGCAGAATGAAATGACGTGTCACTCCTCCAGTCAGTATCTTAAAATAGATGTGCAGAAACACGTCTTAGTAATTGTGCATGTTAATAAGCGGAGACTCCAGATATGAACTGAATCTTAATTTTATCAGATGTTGGTCTTGTTGTACAGTGGGTTTAGTAGTTCTTTCTCTTTTGGTACACCTCCTGATGAGGTAACACTTTCTTGTTTCCCGTTTTTTTCTTCTGCTTTTTGCCTGAATGTTATTTTTAACCCAACATCAGTTAGCTGTACATTCAAACCACTGAAGGGAGTTTCTTGTTAGTTTAATTTTAAACCTAGTTTTTTTACACTTTTTAGGGTACTTGAACATAATAAATGTATACATAACATTATTTTTGTCAGGTAATTTTCTATCAAGTTAACCATGTTTTGATGAATTTTGCAAGAAAAAATGGTCTATTTCAGCTTTAGTAGAATGTCAGAAATGTAGAAGAATTTGAAAAAGCTTGGTTATGAAAATAAGTAGGTCAAAGGGAGTACACATGATTTTTGTTCAAGCCTTTTTCTTTTAATGTCACTCTGGTTTATAACTTGTACCTCAGAAAGAGACGCAGAATACAAGCTGTCTGAAGTCCAGTGTGCAGTTTCTGTAGTCTGTGATGGTTTGTGGTGCTGGTGTTGGTCCACTGTTTCATCAAGTCCAAAGTCAACGCAGCCATCTACCAGGAGATTTTAGAGCATTTCATGCTTCCATCTGCTGACAAGCTGTATGGAGTTTCCAGCATTTAATTGGGGTCAAACTGCACCTGTCAAGCGTGGGGATTTCTACAGACCCACCCTCAGGTGGCACCGTATGCTAATGTGGGGTAAGAGCCCCCATGTAGGTGCCTGCAAAGCTACTTATTTCTATGTTAGAACTTCATAGTTTTTTCCTCATTCTCTGGGTGCAGCAAGAGCGTGTGCATGACACTTTCCATCGCAGCTGGAACTCATTCATCCCCTGCAGCGGCTTATAGTTTTTTGTTTCTCTTGGGGTTTGCTTTTGTTATATTTTGGTTTGCTGCTCCCTCTCTGGATTTTGAGTTCAGCCCGGATGCGTTTGTATCCGGGCTTTCTCTCCAGTCACTTGCTTGATACCACCTCCTGGTGTGCACGGTCCCCCTTTACAGTTTTATCAAGTCCAAGATCAACACCGCCACCTACCACGAGATTTTAGAGCACTTCATGCATTTATCTGCCGACAACCTTCATGGAGATGCCAGTTTCTTTTTCCAGCAGCTTTCCACAGTGTCAAAACTACTACTGAACATATTACTCTGCTTGATTGGACAGAAAGCTCCTGAGTTATAAGCCATACTGATCAACATTAAAACAAAAAAAGGCTTGAAATTTCACTTTACGTGTAATGAATAAAAATTTGTTTTGCTATTTCAATGTAATTATGAACATAAATGTACATTTTCACAATAGCTCTAGTAATAGGAAGGAAAAAAACTGAAAGAGCAAATTTGTTTCTAGTAAAAAGATACATGGCTAAAAGTTTTCCGTATTTTTCCAGAAATTCAGAATGGTATTTAAAAGATGGGGTCGATTTTCCAAATTGTCCAGAGCCGTTAAGAAAACTTCAAGGGTGGTGCGTAATGCCAGGTTCACACTACACAACTTTTTGAGTTGTCGTTGTTGTGCCTATGAACGTGCAGTACAGCCCTGCAATGTGTTCTTTATCTAGGCCATTCTGTTTTTTGACATATTCTTTAAGATGCAGTAATCACAGAAATAGATGAAAACGCATGTATCGAACACCATTGACCAATCAAATCCTTCGAGTTCTTACGGAAATAAGGGACAATGTATATTTTGTATGTATGCCATGTGTATATATATATATATACCCTTCTATGGTTTGCTGTTGTCATGTTGGCTGTATGCCATGTGACCCAATACAGCCACTGATTTTTAATAAATCTACACTTTAACAAGATTTTAGCGATAATTGAGTACAAAATGTTTTTCAAAGTTACAATAAAATAATGTAAATACATTTTTTTTGTGTATGATTTTTTAGTTTTTGTACACACCCATATTAAAATAAGAAGCCCAAAAAGTGCATTTCTTTTACCATAAAAATTGCTATATCCAAGGAACTTCTGGGAGCCTCTGGACACCAGGTTTTCTTTTTACATTTACAACTTTTAACCCAAAAAAAATTTGAATATGAGAATCTGTAGGTAGACTGTCAAGGATCTAGAAACCAGAATGTTTGAGACCCTTTGCATCATTGGAACATATTAACTTTCATATCAACTGGTTGTATGTTTCCTTTTGCTTAGTATAATGTAACTATTGTACACATTGATCTGTTCACTAGTCTGGTGTAATTGTTTAAAAAAAGAAAAAGGGATCAACTTGGCCATTTTTCGACTGCTCTGTTTAGCATTTGTAAAGTCATGTGCAGTTGTGACATATATTATGTCTTTTTGTTTTAACTCTACACATTTGTATTTATTTGTTGTTTGTTGTCTGTTCAACCATCTTGCACTTAATTTTTTCACAGGCTCAGAATAAACAAACTGGAATTCTGGCTGCTGCTAAAGTAATTGATACCAAGACAGAAGAAGAGCTGGAAGACTACATGGTAGAGATTGACATCTTAGCGTCTTGTGATCATCAATACATAGTCAAACTGCTTGATGCCTTCTACTATGAGAACAAACTCTGGGTGAGCTCCACTTTAACTATATTTTTTAGTGTTGTCTGCAAATGGTTTTGCTCAAGTTGGGTATAAAAACATAAACCCATGTGGGGGGGGTGTAGGAAGTGTGAGGTTATGTTGCTTGTGCGACAAACTCATATAATAAGCCTTAAGGGTTCGAAGTGATTTTTTACACATGGACCGTCTGCCTAATTCAGTTTTAATGTATAAGGCAGTGTTTATTTCTCTACACATTCATAGGTAGTTCCTTTTCATTCTCTCACAGAACTCATAAAACAAATATGGCTATGGTTTCAGATGACCCCTACCTCCCCTGGTGTGCAGGATAATGGTCTATTACAAATGACCAGAGAAAGTACTCATGAATTAATAATAGACAGGTCCAACTTGCTCATCAAATGAGATTAATGCACAACTCTCTCCAGGATCGTCATGTTTGCTTAAAACTGGGAGAGCATATCAAGTCAGTCATCTGTAAAAACTTTAAATGGACTGTGAGATGGTTCCCACAGCGTAGGATCTTTGACAGAATTTTTAAATATTAATTCATCCATGAGCTATAGCTGCGCTCTGCTCAGTTGTTGGTCAGTAATAGCTTTACTTTATAAGAGCATCAATAAAAATGATTTAACTTTATATTAATATATTAATTTAGATGAAATTATGTACATATTATTTAAATTTATAATTGTAATATATATAATTGTGATGGTTTGCTAGTAATCAAGCCTAGTAGTTCCAGCTCTTTTTTTTAAATGCAGTATTCATAATTTGTATTGATTCTGCTGGTGTCACCTGATACTTTTAGCCATTCCTTTGTGGCTCTGTTCGCAGTGTCATGGTTGTATGTTACAGGCTTTTACTGTTTTAGGCAAAGAGTGCACTTTTATACCTTGACGGTCACTGCAGTTTCACATAATGGTCCATAATTAAATTTTAACTATCTGGAGATAATCAGAACAAATCAGATTTTGTGTTAACTATTGGATTAAATTAGCACTGAAGTCTGATGTTTATTGGCTACATCAGGGTTTTAATCAAATCCAAATCTGGCCATGTAATCTGATAACTTCTGCACTCATTTTTCCAGAAATTCAGCCTTTTTATCTCATTTGTTACTCATTGTGAATTCTGAAAATGGAATCAAATGGATTGATTAATTATTGTCCTTGAATTTAAAGTACAGTCTATAATAAAAAATATTCTTTCTGTTCTATTACTGTAGATTCTTATTGAGTTTTGTGCTGGAGGTGCAGTTGATGCTGTTATGCTGGGTGAGTTTATACTTTAAATGTTAACTTTTCTTTATACTGGGGGGGCAGCATTGAGAAAAGTTGAGTCATTTAAACAGCAAGTCCAATAAATACTCCATTCCTCTGAACCTCACTGCCACACAGTAGGCTACGCTCAGTTTCACAGTGGAGAGATTCAGGCATGTAATTATAGAAGCTCCAGTCTCAAGAAGTGGCTAGTGTTTTTTTTAAGCAATTCAACCTTTTTTGCTGTGTTATTTGGTTGCGTTTTGAAAACTCTTACATGGTTATTTCAGTAAAAGTATGGGAATGCTTGTTAGAATTAAGTCAGTACAGATTGTTTTTTATTGCAGTCACAGTCAATTACAGTAGGAAAACTAATAAATTGTATGCTTTCAGATATATTGTAATTTGTGTTGTAGGTCATGTCTTGGCACTAAGCATTTGTATCTTTTAGATATTTATTAAAAGATCATAGTGATTGATTAAAGCACTCAGATGATTAAAGCATCTAGGATTAGTTCTTATTAAAATATTATCCATATCTGGACTCCCACTTTTTTACCTGAAACTGTGTTTGTAGGAGTTGCAGCTAGTGAAGAGGCGTAGTCCACTTGAGAATGATTTTGTTTGAGCAGTAGAGTTGACTCATTGTTTGTGCTAATATGACTCCTTCTCTCTTCTGTCTCTTTAATGTTGATCTCACTTCCCCCTTATCAGGGGCCCAGTCATAGATCTCCTGTCACAAGGGTGTGTTGTTATCAGCCAGCCAAGGGCACATTTAAAGGGCCATGAATGTCAATAGCTTCTTATTCTGGCTATTGAAAAAAATGTCTTCTGGCTTAAATTATTCAGCCTGCTTCATAATTATATTTTTGAGGGGACAAAGTGGACAGGTAAATTCAGTTGAAGCAATGATATCAGTAGCAGGATAATGTAAAACAAGCCAAGCTGTATTTGTTAGCTGCTAATGAGTCACAGGAAGAATACCTGCATGTCCATGATTGTCAGAATTAGACCATCAGTCAGCTCATCCACACCCCTTTAAATGTCTCCAAATAACTTCTATAAAACACATTTATCATAAAGTACTGGAGGGTTCATTAGTAGGAACAGCTTGTAGAATTCAGTGTTAATTTCGTTAACGATAATTGACAAAAATATTTGTTGACGACCATTTTTTCACAACGAAAATGAGACGTGAACTAAATAACTAATATTTTAAAACGAAAACTATGACTAAAAGTATTAGACTTTTCGTCAGTGAATAAAAACTAAACAAAAATGTCACAGAAGGACAAAAAGAAGGTATTTGTCAAGTAATCCGCTTTTTTTAATAAACCCGTCACACCACATCCTTACGTTTGACTTTCTCAAAGCACATTAAGCTTCCTAGTCACACTGGTGAAGCTTAACCACACAATGTGCTGATGTCACTCCCGCAGCTTGGATGGAAAAGAAGAAGCGATTTATAGAGTAATTTCACTTTTGCTGCCACAGAAAACAAAACGGAGTGCAAAGTTTGTGGATTGAAAATAACTGGGAAAAACATGACAAACTTCAAGACCATCACAATATTTATGAAAAAGTATGCTATGTAGCTAGCTAGCTAGTTGGCTAACGATGATGAATATAGATATCGTTTGATATGTTTCATTTTTGAATATTTACTGTCTAAAGGTATAAATGTGCAATCCGTTATCATTTACCTTGTGTTTTTAGGTTAAATAAGTCACAAACACATCTAACTGCAGCCGTGAGACACATATACAACCTTTGTTGCATTTTAAATACAATCATATAACGAAACGAAGGGGTAACGCACATAAACCGTGGTATTCCAAGTTAACGTTAATGGCAGCAGGAACCAGTAAAAGAAAATAGAAAAGGCCCAACCCAACCCTTTCCCTCTTAACCTAAACTTTACCGTTTGTGACAGAAAGCTCAGAGGGCAGACTTCTCTCGTGTCTGTTATATGGTTGTTATACTGGATATTTATGCAGGGTATAGTAAATATAAATCATTTCCTTTCTTGTTTTTAAGAGGCTGTCAATGGATTGCTGTTAATGTATGTGTTGTTTAGTCACATTGTTACCAAAATATTTACATACTACATTTTGTCATGTAAAAATTAAACACAAAATGTTTTAGAAAAAGAAAAATCTCCACAATATGTGATGTCAATGTGTTATTAAATGTAACAAAAATTAAAGACTTATTTAAAAAAAAACTTGTTTGTTTAAAATAGCAGTAAGCAGTTTAAAATATCTCTAATTTAAAATAGTATAACTAAAAAAATACAACTAAAATTTGATTAAATATTTTAAATATCCATCCATCCATTATCATACCCACTTAATCCTTATCAGGTTAGTCCCCTACCCCCTCACTGGGTGCAGGGCAGGGCATTACATTATTCTATTTTAAACTTTTAATTGACTAAAGCTAGAAGACTAAAACTAAATCTAAATCACCTGTCAAAATTAACTTTGGTAGAAATAAGACAACACAACTGACAAAAAAATCACTGAATGAGGAAACTAATTTAAAAGTTTGTTGTTGCGCCAAGTCAATAAAACGCTTGTGGGCGGGCTGTGAAATTGGCTTCACTTTTCTACTGCTGTGGTTGTATCTTGTTTTCATATACAGTATGATTTGGATCAGCTGAACTACGGTTCAGCAGTGTGAAAACACTTAATTGTTTCAGAGTTTTGGCTAATTCCAAGAAATAGAGACAGGCTATTGTGACCTAGTAAACTGTATAAGAAGCAAAAATGAGCCTCATGGGGAGTGCACGAGCAGGATGTGCACATTCATTTGGCAAATTCAGACTAATGGTACTCTATCTGAAGCTGGTGCTACTGGTATAAATAATATAATATGCATAAAATTAGTCTTTTTAACAATATTAACCATATTTAACCAATTAACCATACGCCAATGTATGTGGGAATCTTCTTGTCCTGTATAAAATAAAATGTGACTCTGTATAATGACTGACTTGTGTGTGTGTGTCTATGTATTCAGAACTGGAGCGGCCACTCACAGAGCCTCAGATCCGGGTGGTATGTAAACAGACTCTGGAGGCGTTGGCTTATCTCCACGAGAATAAGGTTATCCACAGAGATCTGAAAGCTGGAAACATCCTCTTTACTGCAGATGGAGATGTCAAGCTGGGTGAGGGCCCTGGCCAGCTGTGCTCATTTTTGTACTACATATTAGATCTCTACTAAGCATGTGTTATTCATTTATATATATTACAAGAGAACAGCTGAGATGATATAACTGATTTTGTGATTCACTGCATATTGAACTTTAGGAAAATAGTTTCTCTCTTAAGGCTTGTTGGCAGCTTTCCTTCCATCAGAAAAAAATGCCTTTAATATGGTTCAATGTTTTTACTCAGCTGACTTTGGAGTGTCTGCCAAGAATACAAAGACCCTACAGAGAAGAGACTCTTTCATTGGAACTCCTTACTGGTTAGTCATTTTCCTCATTTGTTGTATTTTTTAGCCTGTTGCATAAAATTGCATAGGTGCCCCTCCCAAATACCAAATCTTAGCACAAAAAAACAAAAGCCATCGTTGTCAATGGTCACAACTAGTTTATCCTTCATGTTTGATGAGTGATTGTAGGTAAAGCATTCTCTATATTTGTCAGCGGTTTAAAAGCATTACTATAAAAGCACAAGAATTAGTGATTTGTTGTTCTGTGGACAATATTGCAAAGAAATCAGCTTGAGAAAGTTTGAAAAAGGTGTCACCTGTAAACCCCATCACGATTTAAAAAAGATTTACCGTTTCTATTTCTACTGAATGATCTGCTTATAACATAATATAATATATAACAACAGTGCTTTGTCATTTGATTTTTCTAGTCATTTATAATCAGTTTATTTATTACAGAAACCTTTTTACAGTTGACTTAATTACACTTTGAGTTAGTGTTTTTGCAAGTGTTCAACCTGTAGGTTTAAAGATTTTGTTCTGGTCTCTATCCTATTAAAGTCCCTTTTTCTGTCAGAAGAGTGACTACAAAGATGCAGTGAATCTGGAGCAGCAGAGCTCTAAGCAAATGTTTTGTGTATTAGTGTAAGAGTACATGGCTCTTAGGCTAGGGAATTTATTTATTGGGTGGATCTTTCTCCTTGTGCAATGTAACAGGGGCATAAGCAGACATAATAAAAATGCAAAATAACTACATACTAGTGTAAACATTATAACATTAATTATTCATGTTATTAATAATATTAATTATTATTAATAAACATTATAGCATTATAATAAATTAATTCATGGATCATCCCCTTCGCAACCTTCTCTGTACTACTTCTGTTTAATTTTTTTTAGGTTATACTTTCTTCATTTTAAATGAAGTTAATTTACCTCTGTACTTTTTGCACTGTTAAGAACTTTGAATAGCTGTTGTGAAAGGTGCGATATAAATACATTTACCTTTTGTCTTTTGCACCAATTGAAATATTCTATTGAATTACACCCCCATCCTCAATGTTGAACCCAAGTTGGTGCCCAAAATGGTAGGTGTATAGGTACTTATGGTTTGATGAGTAGTTTTCTTGATTGAATGTACTTCATTAAGAGTACTAATGCCTTAAAACACAAACATGGACAATAATTGATTAATGTTTAAAAACATTAAACTTAAACTGTCTTTCATGTCTCTCTTCTACAGGATGGCTCCTGAAGTGGTGATGTGTGAGACATCGAAGGACCGGCCATATGACTACAAAGCTGACATCTGGTCCCTTGGGGTCACACTGATTGAGCTGGCACAGATTGAGCCGCCCAATCATGAGATGAACCCTATGAGAGTCTTGCTGAAAATAGCCAAGTCTGAGCCTCCCACACTCATGCAGCCCTCACGTTGGTAAGGGCTGAACCATAGCCATAATTTATTATTACCTTTATGTTGTTGTGAAATGAGTGACTGTTGTATTAGATGGATTGTTTATTTTTTGTGTCTCTAGTCATTTAAAGAGTGATTTAAAGAAAGCAGTGTTTCACACAGCTTTAAAGGAGCCTCTGAATTTGTCTGTAAATAATGATGCGTCCTGGCTGCAGCCTGTTCAGATGAGTAATGTTGAATCAGATTAGCAATCGCCCACCAAGAGCATTGCCTCATGGGTAGCCTGAAAATCTGCAGCATTCCATCATACCGTTTTTAAATCTGAGTCATGAAGTCTCTGTGGAGCCTTTTTTAAGTTTAGGAATAGTTTTTTATATTTTTCCATTGTAATAAACAGGTCTCCAGAGTTCAGTGATTTCTTGAGGAAAGCACTGGATAAGAATGTCGATCAGAGATGGAGCACACCACAACTACTGCAGGTGACTGATACAGGAAAAAAAAGACTTCCTAAGCTGAAAGAGTACAGGGCATAGTACGTTTTGATGTGCAGTGTTGGTGCAGTGGTTTATTTTATTTTTCTTGCAGCATCCGTTTGTTTCATGTGTAAACGATAACAGACCTGTGCGTGAGCTGATTGCTGAGGCCAAAGCAGAAGTGTTTGAGGAGATTGAAGAAGGCAAAGAGGAGGAGGAGGAAGAGGAAACGGATACACAGCAGGTATGTCAGTCAATATTAATGCACTTATTAGGGAAGGCAAGGCAAAATTATGTATGTAGCACCTTTCGTACACCAGGGTCATTCAAAGTGTTTTACAGATTAAGAAACACAAAGATAAATTTGTAGATTTTTAAAAAGAAAATGGTTTTATATAGAATATAATACTATGGTAAATCAACATAAAATATATTAGAAATAGTTATTATGTATTAGAATTGCAACAACCATTGAATGTCAGTGTGCAGTAGTTGTTCATTTAGAAAGGCATTTCATGTCATTTTTATAGAATGTAACTATTTATTAGAAACCATTTTGCTGTATCTTTTTTCTTGTACAAATAGGATGCACGAGGGCACAAGCGTGCACTGTCAGACACCAGTGTTGGCAGCACAGAGGATGATAAGCTCTCTCAGAATGTGTCTATGCCGGAGTCGATCTCTGAGGCAGCCGAGCCACAGGCAGAAACCAACACAGCTAAGGACAGTAAGAGGACCTCAGCTGTGACCGTGGACTCCAGTGAACCTGATCATGCTGAGGAAGAGAGAACGAAAATGCACACTGAAACGGACCTTATCAATGTTGAAGAGGAGGCCGTGTCAAAACGTGAAGAAATTCAGGCTCCAGAAACCACTGATGAAGAGCAGATTTCTGAAGAACCAAATGCCCCAACACCAAACAGCACAGAGACCCAGGAGACTGCAGTCCAGAAGATTGTGACGGTCAGTGAGGAAACTGGGGAGGAGGAGAAGGAGGAGGTTATGATGGAGGAACCTACTGAGAACCATGTGGAGGAGTGGAAAATAGATGATGTTCAAACTGATCAAGAGGTAGAGAAAGCAAAGGGAACGGAACCAAAAACCACCGATGCAGGAGATGAAGTTGCTGAAGTCCCTGAAGGAGCTTGTATTGAATCAAGTGAGGCTAATGCAGATGTCACAGGAAAGACGGATGAATCATTGGAGACCACCGTGGAAAATGCAGAAGATGGACAGCTGGGAGAAGAAACCTCCAATACGACTGCAGAGGAAGAAATCAAAGTAGAGGAGTTGGTGGAAAAGGAGAGGGGAGAGAATATGCCTGAACAGGAAGCACTAGAGGACCAACCTAAAATTGAAGTTCAGTCAAAATCAGATGAGAACCAGACACCAGCAGATACACTTCACAAAGACACCTCTGATCAGATTGAGAAGAGAGTGAATGAAGTTGAGGAGACCTCTGTGGATGTGACACCTGTCATTATAATAAATGGAGAGAAGGAGGATGAAGACAGAACACCTAATGAGGTTCCAGGAACATCAGAAGAGCAGTTGGTATCTTCTGAAACTGCTCCAGAGGGTGATGTAGACCGAAAACCAGCTGTGACAATTAAGCCTGACGCTGAGAAGGATTCTGATTCTGGAAGTAGCTCTGCAGCAGACACCAACAGCATAGACATAAATCTTTCTATCTCCAGCTTCCTGTCAAAAAGCAAGGAAGGTTCGATTTCTATACAGGTATGAATATCAAAATGTGTCTAGATTGTGATTAATCTTAAAGAAATGATTGATGTTCAGAGAGTTTAATATCTACACAGGACGCCAAAAGGCAGAAGAAGACTCTGAAAAAGACTCGCAAGTTTTTGGTTGATGGAGTAGAAGTCAGTGTCACCACTTCAAAAATAATTACTGACAATGACACCAAAAGTGAGGAGCTGAGGTTTCTGAGGTAACGTCCTTTGATCTTTATTCTTTAGTTGGCTTCCATTATGACCAATATTAAACCTATTTTCTTTATGACCAATATTTAAGCCTGTTATATCTGAAAGCAATTGTATAATTCAAGAGAACTGTGTGGTTATAAGTAGTTTCTTTATTGACTTAGATGATCTGAATAATTTTCATTAACATAGCATAACATTTTGATAAAAATAAAAAACAAACTGTCATTGTGGCTCATTATTCCTAATTTCTGCTCTGTGGAGCTAATTTCTGTGGAGCTTTGAGATATAGCAGCGATATCCAATCTTTTTCATTCCAACCAAGCTGAAGCACACCTGATTCTATAATCAGTTAAGTCTCAGGCTTCAAAACGGTTAAATTTGTGTGCTCCTACTTTGTTGGAATGAAATCCTGCAGCTTCGCTGGCCCTTCATGGATAAGATTGGATACCACTGCTGTATGGTAACTGAAACGATGTGTTTTTTTTTTTTATTCCTGCTGTAGGCGTCAGGAGCTGCGTGAGTTGAGGCTGCTGCAGAAGGAGGAGCAGAGGGCCCATCAGCAGCTCAGCAATAAACTGCAACAGCAGAGAGAGCAACTGTTCCGTCGCTTTGAGCAGGAGATGACCGTTAGTTCATTCATACTCTCAGAATACACAACAGTTGGATTAGTTTCTGAATTTGAATTAGCTCTGTTGAATCAGTCAAAACTGTGCAGAGCTGCAGCCCTCCAGAACCGGACTTTGATCCTCACTCAATCTATAATCAAGAACTTGACATTTTGTCACCCTACCCATTTACTGAAACACTTTTTGTTTGTTTATTTATGAACAATTGTGAGTTTACACTTTACACTTGCCCAGTTAATTCAGAGGAACAAGAGAGGTGTGCTTTCAGGTAGATTTGTGTCTGGTTAACAGTGCAGGTAGCTCAGTTACACTCTTTTGGTGCAGTCTCTCATGGTTCAGAAAGCTTAGGTTACATGGTGTTCATCAGTGTACTGATGTCGCTTTATCACTTTCTCTCATGTTCTTTCTCTCTCAGGGTAAGAAGCGCCAGTATGACCAGGAGGTGGAGAACCTGGAAAAGCAGCAGAAGCAGAGCATAGAGCGCATGGAACAGGACCACACCAATCGACTGAGAGATGAGGCAAAGAGGATTAAATCGGAGCAGGACAAAGAGCTGTCAAAGTTCCAGAACATGCTTAAGAATCGTAAGAAAGAGGTGAGACAAGAGAATGCAATCAAATGTACTGTTTTATGCATGTCTTTGTGGTTCTATGACCGTGTCTTGTTGCTTTTGAGTGGTGGAAGTGCTTGGTTTTGCTGAGAATGGCTACATGAATTGCTTTTTTCTTTTGATTCTTAAATTCCTGTGTGGTCTTTATGAAAATACTCGGGGGGGAATATTTCTTCCAGCTGTGCTTGAATATGTCTTTGAGGTCATCTTGCACGCTATTTCCTAGCAGCCTTGCTTTGTATTCATACTAATAATTCAGCCAGGGCTAAGTGCTAATTGGCTTTGGACACATTTTGGCTCTGTTCAATAGCTGCAATGCAGTTTCAGTCTTGCAGAGACATCATAGGAAGCTTTAATCATTTCACTAGAAACTGAGCACAAGTAAAGTCTTCTGTAACTCTTCCTGCATGATTTGCAATTATTCCTGTATTGTTTCTTTTACAGAGAAACTTTACTGTTCTTGATAAACTCTAATAAATGACCTTTTCTAAAAGTTGGGTTTAAGTACTTGGACATTTTTAATTATTGCATGATACCTTTTTGCCTATTTTACTGGACACTGTAGTCTCTTGCCTGGCATGATAAAAGTGTGGTTTAAAGTAGTTTGAAAAATGTATTTGCAGCTTGCAGATTTCAAGCATGTGCTAGCAATTATCTGCACTTTTCAGCTGGGACTTTAACCCTGTTTTCATCTGCATGACCATGCTTCTGTTCTTCAGATGTGGCAGTATATGACGTTGCAGTGTTGTCAGTTTATAAAAGTTTTATAGTATTAAACATATAAGCTTAAATAATGTCAATGGGAGCATTAACCTTAATTAGCTTTTATAATTTTAATTAATTTTAATTTAATATTTTAAATTAAGCATATATATATTATTATTTATTCCTCTTTTA